>JABUQX010027313.1:0-7500 GCA_015478945.1 Trachelipus rathkii | reverse complement strand
GGGCCTTCCTAGAGGTGTACATTTCATTTCGTTACGTACTACTAAAACTCGTAAAGCTTTGCTTTTAACTCCGATATTTTAGCTCTGTCATAAAACATTAAACCCTCCATTCTTGTTCCGAACTCTAGTGATACTAGATCTATTTGCTAATTAATTTCTTTCTCTTCAAGAGATGCAGCAATCTTTCCGTTTTTTCTTTGTTCTTTCTGTTGCTTTAATAGGATTACGTCTCGCAACAATTCTTCATACCTTCCTCAAGTCCGTTTCTCTTGTTGATTAGAAAAACAGGTAACAGGCCCTTACCTGTTTTCTTAATGATGAACTTTCTCTTAAAAGAAAAATAATTTTAACTCGACAATTCCAGTAATTCTGACGCTATTCCTCCTTATCTACCTCCTTTCAACTGTTAGATACGTTTGCCTATAATATCTGAAATGTTAAATTTTATGGTCCAGGTAGTATATGTTACGCCTTTCCCGCTCTACGATGTCCAATTTATTTTTCATTCAAAACCTTTGAAGATTCTCCATGCTTGATGTGTGTAAATCAAGGAAGGATGTCATTATCAGTGTCTTGTTTTCATCAATAAATAAGAACAAAGAAAAGATTTTAAGGACCTTTACTCCACATGTGTCTAATTAAGAATCTACATTGAGCTTTTAATATTCTTGTTAGATTTTTATTCGATTAGGACGTAAAAATTTTATTGACCCTGTTACGAGACTGAACTAAAATAGACAGCATTTTTGTTACATTCTAGCTATAAAACAGAATTAAGATTAGGAAAAATTTGCAAGATACGATTCTAACTGTGTGAAGATCATCTGAATAATAATTCGGATTTTGTTTTTCCAAAAATATTGGTTTAAATTATTTATTAGGGTTTTGACGTTGGATGTCAATCCTTTAAGAACAGCTTCCCTGTGGCGAATAACACGAAAACAAGGAGAGTTATGCAAAGGTTTGTTAAGTTTAGTTGATGGGAAAGAATATGGAATGAACACCTCCACGCAAGAGAGTAACCTCGGTAATGCTCTCAACACACTCCGAGGGACAAATCCCACGGAATCAGTAGCCATTCCACGGGAAATCAAAGAAGCACAACAGCAAGTCAGATCAGTTAGCAGCATCAAAGGGCCAAAACTTTTCCTCTCAGTAGGCTGGAGTCTTTCCCGCGGATGACCTCAAGAGATAGAACATGATACATATATAAGATGGTGATCGAAGGAAGAGTTTAACAGAATAAGTTGAAGGATAAGAGATTAGGGAAAGGTTTAGAATATAGGGTTCGTCTCAAGAAGATCAGGGAAACGAGTAGGGGGCTACACCAACTGCTCGTTAAAACATTCCGAGTTTTGATTAAGAATAAGAGATTAGGTTTAGAGGAGGAGAGGAAATTAGTGTAAATAGCGCGAAGGTTGTAGAAATTTATGAAGAAAGAAGACCGTGTATCATAACAGGTTGGCAATTCCATGACGGCACCAACCCCACTACCGGAGGACGTCAACTCTCAAGTGGTGATAGGGGGGGGGGAGGGGCGGACGAGGGTCTATTCTTGGAATCCACCTTCCTACCATTCACAACTTTCCAATTACACTCTGCATCATTCGTTCCCTTCTCATCCAACATATAGCCTAAAAACTCAGATACCTGTTCCAAATGCTTCTCATCCAATATGATCTTACACCTCGGACACTACTAACCCACCACCAAAAACTTACTTTTAACTACTTTCATTTTCAAACCCTTTCTTTTACACCCTCAACCATTCCTTTCAAACTTTCTTTAGATTCCACACACAACCAAATCATCAGCGAACAATAAGCAGAGCGCCTTCCATTCTCCGTCAGTCATACACCCTCTCTCATTTGATTCAATGTAAAAATTGGTTTATAACAAACAAGTATCTCATCCCCTCCTTTTTATGGCCTTGGCCAACGTAAATTAAATAATTTTTATAAGAAATATTACACGTTTTCCTACTAAAACTTACCACGAAAAATACAAAAAATATTGGATTATAAAAATAAACTTTTGCTATATACGAAGCCATATTAAATGTTTAAATTTTTGGAGGCAAATTTTGCAGCGAAAAAGCACACTCACACATGATAGTCCGAAAATTATAACATTGAATTGAAGAACTATAATTTTAATTATATATATCTGTACTACGCTACCAATTTTTTTTTTTTTTTTTTACAATATGGCCAATCTGTCGATACATTCAAACACATGAGAAAAAATGTTTTTAAAGTTTATTTTTTTTTTTTTAAGGTTTAGACGATTTTACCTGTCAAAGATTTGGGTATAGGTCCAAACAATTACCGTTTCCACAGCTCTGCTTTATAGTAAAGCCAAATATAAGAAGACAGTTCAATGATAAACAAGAAAAAATAAAAGCAAATTAAGTTGCTGTGGATAGCTTTATCATTAGGAAGAATGAAACTCTAAAACGGTACAAATCATTTATTACTCTCAGTTTAAGTCCACGTATAAACTAAGTACTGTATAAATAATATAAATTCAATAAATTGCAATATTTCTTTTTTAGGGTTTTCTCCCCCAAGACTGGGGGTAAGGTGCGTAACATGCACCGGAAACAGAAAAGTAGTAGAAGAACATGACGCAAGTCGAAAAGAAAGCCCAGCCTTACCGCTTCCTTTATACCTTTTAGTGAGAACTCGTCGCAGTCAGAAAATCCATCCTAGAGCTTCACGGGACCGCGACGGACCCTCACTATGGCATCTCGTCAAAAATATATATATACCTAAATCTTAATTCCTCTTTGCATTATAAAAAATAATATTTTAAGGGTTTAGAATAATAAACACGTGAAATATACAAATGAAGCAAAAAAAATTAAAACTATTTAAAAGAGTCAAACTGGAAACATGTATATACAAGGTGACTGAAAAATAAACATAATAAAAATAGAAAAAGTTTCTTTTTTAGAAAAAATAATTTTCCTGCTTCATAAACATGAAAAACAAAACCTCTTAATACAATAAACGCATCCGTTTAAAACATCTAGGCCTTCATTTAAATATCTAGACTAAAGCTTCAGTCTCCTAAGCCTAGTTACTACTGCCACCTACTGTCTACCAGACTAATAATATAAAGTATTACTTAATTCTAAATACAGTAAATTTATAATAATTCATATTTTTAAAATAATTTCAGGACTGTCGTAACAATCAATGTTCATTTTTAACACTAATCTTTAATAAAGATTCAAATGTTTTTGTTTTCTGTGAAGTTGAAGCTTTACCGTGGGGTTCGAAGGTGAACACTTAAATTACTTTTAGTAATAAAACTTTTATCACAGTAAGACACTTAAAGGGCTTTTTCTCCCGTGTGCGTGTGTGTGGCTATCATAAATATTTCTGTGACTAATAATACTTTTATCCACAGTAAAGAACACTTAAATGGTTTGTTTCACCCGTGTGGGTTTCGAATATGGGCTTCTAAACTAATTTTGTGACTAAAACTTTTATCCACAGTAAGAAACATTTAAAAATGGCCTTTTCACCCGTGTGGGTTCGAATATGGGCTTCTAAACTAATTTTGTGACTAAAACTTTTATCACAGTAAGAACACTTAAATGGTTTTTCACCCGTGTGGGTTCGAATATGGGCTTCTAAACTAATTTTGTGACTAAAACTTTTATCACAGTAAGAACACTTAAATGGTTTTTCACCTGTGTGGGTTCGAATGTGGGATTCTAAATTATGCTTATAATTAAAACTTTTATCACAGTAAGAACACTTAAATGTTTTTACCGTGTGGTTCGATGCTGAACTATTAAATGACTTTGTCTGATTAAAACTTTATCACCAGTAAGAACACTTAAATGGTTTTTCACCTGTGTGGGTTCGAAGGTGAACTCTTAAATAATGTTTACGAGTAAAACATTTATCACAGTAAGAACACTTAAATGGTTTTTCACCGTGTGGGTTCGGAATATGGGCTTCTAACTAATTTTATGTGCATTTAAAACTTTATATCACAGATAAGAAACACTTATGGCTTTTTCACCCGTGTAGGCGTCTCGAGATCTTGAACTTATTAAATGCTTTTCTGATTAAAACTTTTATCACAGTAAGAACACTTGAAATGGTTTTTCACCCGTGTGGGTTCGGATTGTGGGATTTTAAATAAAAAGCTACAATTTAAAACTTTTATCACAGTAAGAACACTTAAATGTTTTTTCACCCGTGTGGGTTCGAATGTGAACTATTAAATGACTTTTTTGATTAAAACTTTTATCACAGTAAGAACACTTAAATGGTTTTTCACCCGTGTGGTTTCGAATATGGGCTTCTAAACTAATTTTGCGACTAAAACTTTTATCACAGTAAGAACACTTTAATGGTTTTTCACCTGTTGGGTGTCGAATGTGGAGACTTTTTTAAATTACTTTTTCTGACTAAATCTTTTTATCACAGTAGGAACACCTAAATATATTTTCACCTGTATGGGTTCGAATGTGATACTTTAAATCACATTTACTAACAAAGTTTTTGGCACAATAAGAGCACGTAAATGCTTTATCAGTATTATTACACTTTTCAGTTTCACAAACGGATATTTCTTTCTCAAAAAGATTTTTGCAATCATTATTGTCATTTTTAATATTTTTATTAAGCAAAGCTGAAGCAGGACCACTATACATTGTTGATGTCTTCGTATCAAAATTTCTGGACCTAGAAAAGTAGCTCTGACTCGTAATAAGTTTTTCCTTTGGTAAGGCGCCTTCTGCTTCAACTTTAACTGAAAATAAAATACAAAATACAACAAACATTAATATATAAGTCATTTAAAATAAAAAATAACAAGAGTTATGGCAAAAATTAGTTTTAGATTAAAAAAATAATAATTTTAATCCCCCACCATTATTACTATTTAAGTCAGCTAAATAAATCTAAATATTAGTTTCGTCCCTCCGAACAAATTATGACTCATAATTTGAGAAATTATGTTATAACGATTTTGAACCAGATTATAAAAGGTAATAACGTTATTAAAACAATGACGTCACAACATAAATAATTAATCGCTCATAATCCGAAAACAATAAATTTTTATGACTCCGGGGAGTGTGAAAAGTATATTTTAAAAATTTCTCTCTCTCTCCTCTCTCTCTCTCTCTTATCTCTCTGCTCTCTCTCTCTCTCTCTCTCTCTCTCTCTCTCTCCTCTCTCTCTCTCTCTCTCTCTCTCTCTCTCTCTCTCTCCTCTCTCATCCTCTCTCTCTCTCTATCTCTCTCTCTTATCTCTCGCCAGGAAACTCTATCTCTCCCTCTCTCTCTCTCTCTCTCTCTATTTCTCTCTCTCTCTCTTCTTTCCCTCTTCTCCCCCACTTTTTCTCTCACTTTCTCTCCTCTCTCTCTCTCTCTCTCTCTCTCTTAATTTTTTTAGTCTATGTATATTTATATATATATATATATATTATATATATATATATATATATATATATATATATATATATATATATATATATATATATATATATATATATAAAGAGTAGACAGGGGGGGTGAGGGGGTTTAAACCCCCCTCAGAAAATTATTAAGCGATCAAGTTATTTAATTCTTAAAGTCTCCATAATAATAATATAATGACAGTAAACTTTTTTTTAAGAAAAATAATCATTAGAAGGAAATAATAAAATTGGAATTATAATAATAATAAGTAATAATAATATTAATAATAATTAATATTGAATAACTAATAATAATAATAATGAATTATAATAATAAAATAATAATAATCCTCGTGGCGAGGTTGACTCACCGACTCTCATGCGAGAGGGACGCTGGTTTCAATCCTCCGCGTAGGCAGTGGGAGTTTTTATCTTCTTGGAGGCAAGAATGAAACTCGGAAGCGGAACACGGTAGCGTCGGTTTGGGATAGCCGACCTTAAAGTTCGATTTCCTGTAGTCCCCCCGTGTTACCCTTTGAAAAGGGGATAAAGCACGTTAAAAGGAAGTTTTTATAATAATAATAATAATAATAATAATAATAATAATAATAATAATAATAATAATAATAATAATAATAATAATAATAATAATAATAATAATAATAATAATAATAATAATAATAGTTAATCAATGAAAATGAAAAGTATTTATTAATGGAAATGAGGAGACATGTTTGTGGTTCGTAACGATTTCTTAGGTCAAGTGGCTGTTCCTCACATATGTATAAAATATTTTGACGAGGGACTTAAATGTAAGGTTTCCAAGTTTGCAGATGATAACAAATTGGCTACCCCAGTGAGGAATAATGATGGATGTATAGAGATTTAAAAGATAAGGAGGAAGCTGTAATCGTTGATGGGATGAGCAGGTTCATTCCTTCTTCAACTAAATCTTTCTCTCCTCATAATCCATGGTTCGATCGTGCTTGTTCTTCTGGCCATACAGGCTTAGAGACAGTGCGTACGGGGGTGGAAAAATTCTTGTTCTCCTATCACTCTCGCTAATTTTCATTCAGCTAGAAATCGTTGCAGGGATTCTCTTCGACGAGCAAAGCGGGCTTTCATCAAACGAAAGTGCGCTAACCTCCTTGGTTCTCCTACTGACAAATCTTTCTGGCCTCTTGCCAAAAACATCTCTAACAACTTCTGTAAATCTGTCTTTCCTCTTATTCGATCTGATGGTTCTGTTGCTAATTCTCTAACTGAAAAGGCCAATCTCTTCGGCCTCCTATTTTCCTCTACTAACTCAACCCTGGACGAATTCTGGCATTCCTCTTCCTTACTCCTTCTCCTCTCAGGGGTCCTATGTCTTTGCCTATGATTACATTTGATCGGGTGCAAGGGCCCCTGAAATCTATGAACGTTAGGAAGACGGGTGGCCCGGATAGCATTCCTCCTCGAGTTTTGAGGAAGTGTGCTTCCGTGCTATCCCGCCCCTCGTTCAACTATACTCTCTATGTCTCAATACTAGCACTTTCCCTCAGTGTTGGAAGCTCGTATATAGTCCAACTATTTTGAAGAAAGATAGCCACTCTGATCCTTAACTACTCGCCTCTATTAAGCTCTCACCTTGCATTCTATCCAAGATTCTTTGAAAACCCTTCTCAACTCTCACTTCTTAGATCTGGAAACTCATTCCGATCGCTAGTAAGGCTTTTTACGCCCGAGGTCTACTGGCAATATACTTTCCTATCTAACCGATTTATGGTTTTTCTCTCTAAGGAACTACGGAGAGACTAGCGTGGTGGCGCTTGAAATATACAAACCATTTGACCGAGTATGGCACGCGTCACTGCTTCTCCAGCTCCCCCCTTTGGGTTTCTCCTTCTCTTTGCTTCTTCTTGTCAAGTTTTCTTAATGTCGGCTGTTGTTAATGGAGCGACTTCTTCTTTTCTGTAATAGTGGTGTTCCTTCAGGGTTGTCTTATCTTCCTACTTTTTCTATTTTCACTAATGATCTTCTCACCTGCACTACTTATCCAACTCATATTGCCGATGACTCATCTCTCTTCTTTTT
>JABUQX010027312.1:35000-36020 GCA_015478945.1 Trachelipus rathkii | reverse complement strand
AAAGCCTAGCGTATGTGTGCGTGTGTGTTAAATAATAGACATGGTTTTGTGCGTGGTGCATAAGTGTCATAGTGTGTGTGAGTGTGGTGTACTTAGGAGCTAGGTTGGGTCAATGTATCTATGAGGGTCGGTAAGGGTGGTGTGTGTATATAGGGCGGGTGTATGTTTCTAGGTATGTGTGTGTGTCGTGCAGATGTGAGTGTACAGTGTCTATGGGTGGTGTATGTGTGCTGGTGTGTATAAGTAGCCTAGCGGTTGTGTGTGTGTGTGTGTGTGTGTGTGTGTGTGTGGTGTGTGTGTATAAGTAGCGTAAGCGGGTGTGTGTGTGTGTATGTGTGAGTGTGTAAGTATGTTTAATGTGTGTGTGTATGGATGATAGCGATTTTACTCTCTCTCTCTCTCGTTGTATATATATATATAGTATATATTATATCGTATATAATTATATATATAGTATATATATAACTATATATATATTATATTATATATTATTATATAATATATATATATATATATCTATCAAATAGTTTCATCCATTTAAATATTATAAATTGAATTATATAGTATAATATATAGTTATTAATATATATTGCATATATATACAAAATGCAAAATAGAGCGCTTTTTCTATACTTTTAATATGGAAATAGCTATTTCAAATTTTTTGATATGCAAAAAACTGATTTTATATATAGTAATCATTTGTTTATAATACTTAAAAGGGCATTCAGCTGAGCCCCAATTAGTTAAGTCTATACATTGCCTTAAGAGGCCTACGGGTCGAGTTCCGAAGGGTTTCTGTCAGTGGACATGGATAGCACGTTATTTTAAATTCCCACAATTCCTTTGTTCATTCTTGTGGGTGGGATAGATTCGCATCAGAAGATAGAAGATGTTATGCGCGTGCGCATAATGCATATACATGCATGCGCAAACGTCTGTTCTCATGAGTTGCTAAGTAGTAGTAATAAATGACATGTGAGACATTCTTAAAGGAAGGCAAGGGGTTCAGGATACCTG
>JABUQX010027312.1:22500-32500 GCA_015478945.1 Trachelipus rathkii | reverse complement strand
GTTCTAAGCATATTTCCACCAAAATTGTGAGGGAACCAAGTATTGGATTGCGTACAGGCTCTACTTTGGTTTGCCTATTGGTGACTAAGATAAGCACTGCACCTCATATATGTGGAGGTTGTAAACAACCTAGAAGGAGGCGCTAAGAGGAACAAGAAAATCAATAATGGCTTTGCTATTCCCAGAATATGGCGCGAACCAACGCAAATCAGCTATGATGACTGCTACTTCTGCATGGTGGATATTAAAAAATATGGAAAGGTAAAGGAAGGCAATCCTTCCATACCCAGATATTCCTTCATCCAGAGCCCATTCTCATAATGAAAACTCCTATACCTTCCCATCCCCTTTGTAAGTAAGACGTTTTATAAAAGTCCATAACAATAGAAGAAGAACGTATGTTTCTACAAATACATGTAGGCAGCTACTTATAATACTACTATATATATATATATACTATATATAATAGATATATATAATATATATATATAATATAGCTATATGTATATATTATATAGTATAAATATATATATATTAGAAGGGTTTTCTCTTTTCTTTTCTGGAAGATGATGAGCTTATTGAAACATGCTTAAATATGTTTAAAATCCTTGAAATTGAAGAAAAGATTAGCCATAATTGAGAAATTGATGCTGGAGGCATGCCCGTTATAGATTATATTTATAAATTTTCTGCCCCATTACATATAACAGCTGATAACATGCTCATTGATTGTTAAAAATGGGTGCGTATGTCACGTTAAAGTTGCGTTATTTACCACTCGCATGTGGACCTTTTTCAGAGAGAATTAGGGGATGTAACGTGAAGAACATGGTGAAAGATTTCACCAGGAAATTCAGACAATGGAAAGGCGATACCAGAGACGTTGGGATGGTGCCATGATGGGTGATTACATGTGGCTTTTGGTAAGAGGAAAAAAAATCGATCCACATGAGAAAAGCACGATCCATAAAGCACCTTTTAAATGCACAGTAATCAGTTTATGGCAATATAAGCATTGACTGTATTATATTTGGGATACTAGTATGTATTGTTATCAAAGTAAAAAAGTCTTTAAGTTTCTGTTCGTAAAGTTAAACCTTCAAATAAAAAATGTAATAAGTACCTACAGTGTAAGTAATACAGCCATTCAAAAATGCCAGAAAAAAAAAACTTTAAAATATTGTAATAACTTCCAAGTATCGGATGATACAGAAAAAAAATGAAGTCATTTTCGTCTTCACGCAAAAATTTTTTAATCTTCATAAAAAATAAAAAGAAATCAAGTCGTTGTGTTACATAGTGTTAATGAATCTAAAAGTTTCTCATAATTCTTCACCCAAAAAGTAAGAGTATCGCATATTACCAATACCGATATCGATACTAATTTAAGCATTTTTTTTTTATATTATATTATTATTTACTCCATATATATGTTATTTTGATATATTCATTTTTACCCCCAAATAATGGGCCGATAACTGCCGATTCCGATACTATCGGTACATCTCTAATTATTATTATTATTATTATTATTATTATTATTATTATGATTTATTTATTCTTATTATTATTGAATCATTATGATTTTATTATTAGTATTATATTTTCAGTTTGTATGATTTCATTGGTTTTCATTATTATTTTCTTCTTATTATTATTATTATTATATTATTATTATTATTATTATTATATTATTATTATTATTATTTTATTATTATTATTATTAGTGTGAGAAAGCTACCAAACCTTTTCTCTCCTGCAAGATTAACTCTCTCTCTTCGCAGTTATAATAAATTTTATCGATCGCGTTTTTAATTAAAAATTTTCGCGGGAAAACTGGATTTTCGCGGGAAAACTGGATTTTCCCTCCTAAATAATTAAGTTACTTGGGTCGAGTCGTAAAATACGCAAAGCGGGGACTGGCATCTCCATCGATTGCACTTCGAGCTACATCAATAAGTTACGCGCTCAGACGGCACTATTATATGCCTCGAGTTTTAGAAGGGTAGTTTTAATCCCCTCTTGTGAGGGTATTTATTGTCCCCCCTTGACCCTCGTTCATTGGGATTTCCAGTATTAATGTTTTTAAAAGGTTTTCATTTCTCAGTATTTTAGTTATAAATTGTGTATGTCGGATACATCTGGTTCCAATTATAATTATATATATATATATATATATAATATATATATAGTATATATATAATATAATATATAATATATCTATATATAGCATATATATTATATATAATATAAATGTGTGTGTGTGGTGTGTGTGTTGTGTGGTTGTGTGTTGTGTGTGTGTGTGGTGTGTTGTGTGTGTGTGGTGTGTGTGTTGTGTGTGTGTGTGCTGTGTGTGTGTGTGTGTGTGTGCTAAACTTTTTATTTATTGACAGTTACTTATTTTTCTGTTTTAATACTTCATATCAAATTGATCAGCTGTTTTAATCCTAATGTGAAACTTTCCAACCATAAAAGCAGATAAACATCATACTCGTTTTGATTTTTTAAAGATTACATGTTTTTACTTTTTATTTTATGCTGTAGAATTATATAGCAAGTTAATGAATATTTTTAAACTATTTGTATTTAGGGCTATATTATTTATTTTAAAAGTAATATTAGTTATGTTAAAATTAATAAAGTTTATTTTTTTTGTTACATTATTTGGAATTTTAATGTAATCTGCATATAATTTTGTATTGCTTAGTATTGGTTTAGCTTTTACTACCATTTGTGAGTGATGGCAGATACCTTTGTTCGGGCAGTTGAATGGTTGTTCTCGTTAGTATTGAAGTTGGCGCAAACGAGAGCTTTCTGTTGACTTTGTCAATGTCTGCGGCCGATTTGCTAATTTTGAAACTGAGGAGCATTACTTCTCTAACTTTAATTTTAGCCTTTTACCTCTATCTGAATCCCAGAAATTCGGGGATTCATTCTCCAGGGACTTAAAATCCTTAATTTCAACATATTTTTAGATTTTCTGACTGACTGTGCAAAAAGTAACACTACAGTAATATGTCCACAAAACCTTGAATCTCTTAACCTAGATGATCTGTGACTTAAAATCTGTCCTTCTACTATTACTATTATTATCATGAATTTATTTTGCTGTTTCTCTAATGTAATGAATATATATATATATATATATATATATAATATATATATAATATCATATATATATATATTATAATTATATTATATATATATTATATATATATATTATATATTATATCTATATATATATATTATATATAATATTATATATATATATGATAAATTCCTTACTATATCTTCTGAAACGAAGTGAAGCTATTACATTTCCTTACCCAAATGCTGATTCCCCCTATTTTGGGGATTTCAATGCACATCACACTGATTTACTGTTCTCCTCTCATACTGATTGTTGTAATAAAAGAGACAAGTCCCCATCTATCCAACATATCTGGAACATGGATTAGTAATCTACAGACACGAACGGATCGGCAAACTATTCGGAACATACTTGACTGCATATATCTTTCCTAATCAATTACACAGTTTCCCCTGATTTTGGGGGAAATTCTGACCACAATCATGTAGATTTAAATCAGGGTTCAGCAAAGTGGTCGAAAAGAGTTTTTAAGGGGTCGATTCATGCACGAGGGTTCAAATGGGTCGATAAATATCAAAGAGGATCATTAAACTGTCTAGAAAAAATTAGAATGATCCAACAGTAATTCGACAATATAGTTATATATAATATATATCTATATATATATATATATATATATATTATAAGTACTATAATATATAATATATATCTATATATATATATATATACTATACTATATATATAGCTATATAATCATATATATATAATATTATATATAGTATAATATATATATATAGCCAATTTTCCACGAATCATCACTAAATCTCTACTGCTTCTCTCAGACCAATCCTCCCATTAATATCCAAACTATTTTAATAAAAAGGTATGTTAACATATTTTAAAGATATTCAGTAGTAGTCGCAAGATGACAATAAGAGGGTGTTTTTTTTTCATCCAATATGATTTACGTTATATTTTTAAAGATGTTTGTGTATCTCACGTATTATGATACATACGGTTTGAGAACTAGGCAAATTACAATATATTTAATGAATTTTGCTTTATTTTTATGGTATTTTAACAAAGTGAAAATAAGTTACTTTTTCTGTCAATGTTATTAAGTAGCTTTTATAAGATATGGGAAAATAAATTCTTTCATTGGGTTATTATATAGATCTCCTTATTGCTTAACATCAGAAATGCAAAAAATGATTCGATTTTTTTGTTAAATACTTGACCTAGGGGTCGATAAAAAGGCAAATCTTCTATGACGGGGTCGACGGGATTAAAAGTTTGGCGACCCCTGGTCTAAATTATAATGTTTTCTCTCTCCTGCATCTCCACACAGCCATAAACATATGTTCTGGCACACTCATTTATAATTATCATCATTGGAGAACATTGCAAACTGTCGTTGGAAGGACTCCATTTTGACACTGAGCTCAATTTGTAATGATATAATGAGCAGGCTCACTTCTTTTTTACCTATTCTTTTTCTTTAAAGTCCATGGTTCGATGGCATCAAGGTAGATAATACGGACAATGCTTATCGGGAATGGAAAATTCTTGTTTTCCCAACACTCCAATTTACATTCAGCTTGGAATATTTGTAGGTATATTATTCGACGGCCGAAGTTTACCTTTACTAAAAGGAAGCGCTCTGACCTCCTTATCTCTCCTCCTTGTCTCTCCTATAAGTAGGAGAGATAAGCGCTCAGACCTCCTTGTCTCTCCTACTTTTAATTTTTTTAAACTTATTGACAAAAATATCTCCATCAACTTCTGTGAATCTGGTTTTCTTTCTCCTATTTGCTCTGATGGATCTGTTGCTAACACCCAATTCCTACTTTTCATTAACAACCTTCTAAGCTACCCTTCTTAAATAAATTTTCATTCCAACGAATCGATTCTTCTCACTTTATTTCTTTCAAATCCTTTTCCTCTTTTGCATCTGGAGTTGTCTCTCAACGTAATGTTTTCCCGATTCCATTCTTGCTGGTCTGTAATAGATTTCCCGATGGGGTTTCGTCAACCTTGTGAAATTCAACTCTTTCAAACAATTCACTCATATCCCACTCTCAAAAATATCTAGCTTTTCTCTCTCTTTTGACGGTTCTATATTCTGTACAAACATTTTTTGTGAACATGAGCAATAAATTTTCTTGAAACATTATATCTTAACAATAACTAAGGCTGCTTCAACGAAGTCAGGAATTTTGTTCAGGTTAAGTGAATTGTTTTCTTTCGTTCTATTACTCCAACTTTATTAGGGGGTCTTATCCACCCTTGTATGGAGCACTGCTCTCATATCTGAGGTGGGGATCCAGTACTCATATTTTGGATAGGGTTGAATTTAAAACCATATGACTAATAAGCTGCCCTTCATTTTCTAATTCTTTTAACACTTTACCTATGCGATGGAGTTCTATCTCTTTTCTAGAGGTTCTACAACAGCAGGTGTTCGAGGGAATTGGCTACTCGCATTAACTACCATTGCTGCACCCTCTCATCGCAAGAGATTTTCTTACAAATTTTTATTTTGTATTCAGCAACTTCAAGCTTCTTCGATATGATTCTATTTCGTGGTATTTCTTGCTTTCGTCTGTTTTTCCCATTGTATTTAATCTTTCTCATTTTAAAGCCTGCATCTGCGTTTAACTTAAGCTTAGGTTAGTTCTCTTTTTTTCTGTTCTACTCTTGAAATGAACCCTGTCGGTGAGTTATGGTAACAAAACAACACACACACACACACACACACACACACACACACACACACACACACACAACACACTCACACACACAACACACCAACACACACACACATCTTTTAAACAGGGGCGGGAATTTTGCCGGGCCGGGGCTGCTCTAATTTACCGGGGCCGGGGCCGCGGGGCCGGGAATTTTGCCGCGGCGGGGCCGGGGCCGGGGCCGGGGTTAGCTAAGATTAGAGAAATGTAAGTCAAAACACTGAAAGTCTTAAGTCTTGGAAAATATAAATAAATTTGAATTAATTATCTAAATTGAATATTATAAAAGAATTACAGTTTTAATTATTCATTATTATTATTATTTCCGTCAGAAATTTTAGAAAGTTTTTTTTTTTTTTTTTTTTTTTTTTATAATTGACTTTTCTAGGAATAAGTTGTATAAATATATATATATATATAGTATATACTATATATATATATATATAATATATATAATATAATATAATATATATAATATATATATATCTAATATCATATAATATATATATTCATATATATATATATATATTATATATTATATAATATCTAAAGATATATATTTAAGAACAACTTTGTCGTAGTGATATATTTTTCTTCTAAGAGAGGATAGCCCTTGGATTCTTTTAGTATTTATCTTTACTGCTCACTTCATTTATTACTAAATGTCACAAATTAAAAACATTGTTAATGACACTTTTTTTTAATGAAATAAATTTTAAAAAAGGAAGCTAATTTTCGTCCCGACAAGCGAGACCTCTTCAGGCTAAGGACTGGATTTCTTTCTGAGTCTTCATCCCCGGCCAGTGTGTTTCAGTTGGTCTGCTATTTCTTCATGGTGTTCGTGAAATTTTGATGTTTTCAGATATTCCTTTTGTATAAATCTATCTTAACTTCACCGGATGCTTATTGTAGTTGTTAACTATTATACAATGCAAAAGGATTCCTGATTTTGCGACTGGTTCGTTGTGATTTGATATTTTTTCTGACTCATCTTTTATCGTTGACATTGATTAGACGTTCCTGTGTACGCCTACTGACTTTAGTTAAGCTAAATTTATGGCTGTCCCTTGTAACAGGGTATTGCTGATGTTGACTTTTTTCTTCTTTGCAAATCTATGGTTCCCTATATATACTTTTTATTGCACGTAGCCAGGGGATGTCGATATTACATGCTTGGGGAGATTTTCTTTTCGTTTTGGGGCTTTGAGATGTTTTTTCAGGTGATGTTATTTGATGGAAGAGGTAATATTCTTTTGGTGATCTATTTGTTTTACCGATATAAATTGTATTGAAGGAATTGTAAAAAGGAGGTGTTGCTATTTTTCGGGGAACCGTGCTATAGTAACCTCTTTGCTTTGGTAATGCTTTGTAGATGAAATACTCGGATAGTAAAAGTGATGGCAGTATTGTGGATGTATTGTTTCTTGTGCTAGCAGAGGGGGAGAGCATTTACGAAAGGCACGGAGAAATAGAGATGACACAACAGCAACTAATTTTGTGTTTTGGGGAATGATTAGATAGCGAAATGTAATAGTTTGGTGCGAATGTTGGTTTTCTACTATATATGTAAATGCAAGTAATTGTTAATTCCATGTGATAAGGATCGAGGAAGGGGATAGACGGTTGTTGGAAGGCATTATCTTACGTATACTGACTGAAGAGAAATAGAGTTAATATAGTTTGGGACATCATTAATGGCTTGGTTTTGTGAGGGAGGGAGACAAACATGTCATCTACATATCTAATCGGCCATAAACTATTGTTTATGAAAGGGTGGGGTAAAAATATGATAAAGATTCTGTTACTTCCATTATAAATGTTTATGAGTATGGGAGACAGTGGGGATCCATACTCAGGCCGAAAGTTTGTTTGTCATATTTGCCATTAGAAAATGAAAGAAGTAATGTTGTAATGAGAGATTGGCCTTTCGTTTCATATATTAATACAGGCTCCATCTAATCCTCATAGCAACATAACTTTTTCATTTTAAATGGCAAATATTACACAAACTTCTGACCCTGAGTATGGGAACCCCACTGTCTCCCATAACCAGTGAACAATATAATGGAACTACAGAACTTTATCATATTTACCCACCCTTTATTAAACAATATTTTATGGATTAGATATGTAGATGCCATTTTTGTCTCCCTCCCTCACAACACCAACTCTAATGATATGTCCTAAACTAAATTAACTCTATTCATCCTTCAGTCAGTATAGATAGAAATGCTCCAACACTTTATCCCTTCTCGATTACCTTAATCATATGGGGACATACATTACTTGCAATTTACTATATTAATAACTGAAACCAACATTCGCACAACTGAATAAACATTGGCTATCAGTCATTCCCCAAACATCAAAAATTAGCTGTTGTGTCATCTCTATTTCTTCCGTGCTTTTCGAATATGCTCTCCCTCTTCTAGCACAAGAAACTAAATAATCCACTAATACTTTCAATCACTTTGACTATCCTGAGTTTTTACCATCCACAAAGATTTACAAGCAAAAAGAGGTACTACTAGCACCTTCCCCGAAACAATAGCAATACCTCCTTTTTACCAATTCCTCACATTACCATTATATTCGTTAAACAAAAAATATTACCAAAAATATTATTCTCATTCCATCAAAAACATCACCTTTAAAAAACATTCTCAAACCCGCAAAACGAAAAGAAAATCTCCCAGAAAGCTGTATATATCGCTGCAATCTTCGCAATAAAACATATATGGTGAAACCATAGATTTGCAAAGAATAAAAAATCAACATACAGATGATCTGCATAAGGACGGCATAAATTCAGCTTTAACAAGCCATAGGCGTAACACAGGGCCACTCTATCAATTTCAACAATTTAAAGATGATCAGAAATATCAATCAACACGAAACCATCGCAAAATCATGGAATCCTTTTGCATTTCTAATAGTAACAACTACAATATAAGCATCCCGGTGAAGTTTAAGATAGATTTTATACAAGATGAATATCTGAAACATCAAAATATTTTCAACAACAACATGAAGAAAATAAAATACTTGAAACAACTTGAAACTGATGATGATTCAGAGCTTGCACTAATCCCTTAGCCTGGAAGAGGTTCTCGCGTGTCGGACGAAAATTAGCTTTCCCTTTTTTAAAAAATTTATTTCATTAAAAAAGTGTCTTTAACAATGTTTTTATTTTGTGTTTAGTAATAAAATAAGTGACAGTAAAGCTACTTATCTTAAAGAAAGAATGCCAGGGCTTCTCTTAAAGTATATATATATATATATATAATACATTATAATAATATATATATATATTATAATATATATATATATATATATATATTATAATAGTATATATTTATATATATATATATATATATATATATATATATATATTTAATAGTATATATTTTTAACTAAATAATAACTTTTGAAAAGAGATCTTCGGAAAAATCATGTTGATTTCTTTAAATAAATGAATGCTTCAATTTTTACGTAGAACTTTAAGTGTCTCCTTTACCGCATTGAATCCAAGATATCTAATTTCTAGTTTTTTTATGTTAAAAACTCGGCAATTTTTATCTGTCCCAATTTTAAATTTTGAAATCAAAATAAAATACCAGAAAAAATTGATTATATTTAGGTATGTTGATATATATTTGGCATCAATTTATAACAAAGGACTTTAATGAATTAAAATTTATTTTTTTATTCTGTTTGATTTAACCCTCTATTAGTGTAAATTTACAGTTACCCCGGTAGAAAACCCGGTTTTTCCTGATTTTTGGCGGGGCCGGGCCGGGCCCGGTCGGTTCCTACACACACACACACCACACCACGAACACACACACACACACACACACACACACACACACACACACACACACACACACACACACCCACACACACCCACACACCCACACACACGCACACCACACACCACACACATACACACACATATATAATACTATTAATATATATATTAATACTATATATTCTTTATTATTTAATATATAATATATATAACTAATATATATATATATAATATATACTTAGTGATGTATAGAGTCCAATATTTTAGGTCCACGTCAAAGTTAATGAAAATCCTATTGTAATAGAATATAATAAATTATTTTATCGGATATTTTTTAAGCATATAATAATA
>JABUQX010027312.1:0-17500 GCA_015478945.1 Trachelipus rathkii | reverse complement strand
TGTATTTGTTTACCTGTTTGTGCCGTACGTTTGCCGACACAACTAAGGCATACGATAATAAAAAAGTATTTATTATCACTTTTTTATTATTATTTTTGTTCGTCGAGAAAATTTTGAAATTAATGTAATATTAAAAAATAATTATTTGGTTTTCTGTTTTTTGTATTTACAAATAAACACATATATATACACACACATATATATTAATATATATAATATTATATATATATATATATATATAGTATATATAATATATATATATCTATATATATATATAATAATTAATTATATAATATATATTAATATATATTATATATAATATAAATATATATATATAAATATATTATATATTAATATATATATTAATATAATATATATATATTATTAATAAATAACAAAGAGAATGATGTTTAGAAATTTATAAGGAAAAATATAAATAAACGTTTATCCAGGCTCATGTAAGTAAGACGCGCAAAGAGAGAAGGCAGAGGAATTATTTAGCAAGGGAATTACCGGGTGATTCAGAGCACCTGAAGTAAGTTATTTAGCATATTATAAAAGTTTAATATAGTAAGAAATAAGAACAATTGTCCACTCACTTCAAACTTCGATCAAACATTCTCAGTGAGATGTTTTCAAAAACAGGAGATTGTGCAACATTTATTGCAGATGCTTATTTAGATGATACAATGTTTTCTCTAAGGCACAAGCATTGATAATAGTTTGGGAGAACTATTAGTTTCAGATATGTCGACTGTAAGAATAACTTACAGAATTTGAATTTTGAGGTTAAAGTATACAGATCTACTGGAATGGACACTTGTAAAGCTTGGCAGGTCTGATAGTATATATAGGTAGAAATTCTGAGGATTAGCGCTAGACCAAGTGAAAAGGGTGTATTCTCGCATTCTTAAAACGATCCTTAATAACATTTGGTGAAGTACCAGATGACTGGAAAACAGGATATTGTTGTGCCTATTATAAGAAAGGTAGTAAGGAAGATTTGGACATTATAGAGAGTCAAGCCTCTAACTATGAACATCTCGGGTTGTAAACGTTTTTGCGAAAAGTTACTGAAAAGTCCTATAGCAGAAATATTTGAAGATCACAAGAATATCGTAAGACCTCCAGTATGGTTTTTAGAAAAGGTACGTTCACATGTCAGCATCAAACCTTTAGAATTTATGGACATACATTACTGACTGCATTGACACAGAACAATCCAGTTGGATATTACATATTTACGAGCTTCATCTCATAGAGCTTTTGAGATAATGGTTCGCCATAATAGCATGAATGAAGCTATTGCAAATTAGGGTAAATAGGGAGTGGTAGTCATAGTTGGATTAAAGTAGTGGTTGTGGAATACGAAAAAAGCAGATCGTATAAAATTACATGGCAATTAAGATCCATCATGGGAAATGGTATAAGGCAGTGGTGTACCACACAGGGAATTAAGTTCTGGGGACAGCTATGGTTTCCTACACACGATATATAATATATAAGTATATAATATATAAAATAAATATATAATGATATATATATATAGCTAGTAGTTATATTATTATATATTACAATATATATACATATATATAGTAATCACTCACTATATATATTATATATATATATTAATATATAATATATTATAAATATATGATGATACTATATATTATAATATATATAATATTATAAGTATATACTTTATATATATATTTTATGACGATATATATTTAGAGTACTAATTATATATATATATATATATATTATATATATATATATATAATATATATTAAATGATTTAGACCAGGGACTTAAATGTAAGTTTTCTATGTTTTGCAGATGATACCAAGGTGGCAACCTCAGTAAGGAATTCAGTGATGGATGTTATGAAGATTTAAACTTGATCTTGAATAAACTCTTGTGGCAGATTAGTGGCAAATGAATTTAATAGTAAAAAGTGTAAGGAGCTATTCTCTATTAACTCAAATAACAGTTTTAACTACGATATGAATGGGGATGTGGCTTTGAGTCTGTGGAAAAAGAAAAAGATTAGTGTGTGATTAAGAAACTAAGGCGAAATATTTAAAAGTAGCAATCAATGGTTGTTGGAGGCAAATGAAATAAAGCTTAATAGATGCTAGGTATAATAAATCACAATGTCGTTTACAAGAGCAAGGAAGTTATAAGTAAACTGGATAATATGTTAGTATATAGTATCAGAGTATTGTGCACAAGTTTGGGCCCATTATTTAAGGAAAGACATAGAAATGCTAGAGAGAGTGCAACGTAGAGCAAGGATCATTTTTGGAGTTTGAGGGTAAGAGCTATGAGGAGAAGCTGAAGGAGTTAAGAATGTTCCTGTAGAAAGGCGATTTCTCAGAGGGGACATGATACAAGTCTACAAAATATTTTCATCTATTGAAAATACGGAGACCAATAAATTCTTCTCGTGATAGACCACGGACTGGAGACCAGGGGGCACAGTAAGAAAATTGAGAAGAAGGCATGCCATCTTGATATAAGAAAGCATTAATTCAGTAATAGGTTTGTTAATTTTTGGAAATAGTTTGCTACAGGAGGTTGTTGAGTGCTACTCGATTGCAACATTTAAGAAAGGATTAGATAGGTATATGGATGATTTGGGTATCATATAGTATATTTTGACAGTAGTTATTAAGGTTAAACTGCATGTTATGACTATAGCAATGTTATTAAAGCTTGTAGTGTGATTAGCATGTATCTTAGCTATAGTTTTCTTTTTTAGTTGTAGACTTTGTGTATACTATGTAAGTTATTGACAAGCCTTAGGGTGCTTTGTGGATTTGCATGACACGTTTGTGTTGATTGTTCTGTGTTTGATTGGTCCAGTCTCGATAAGCGGTGGCTTTTTACTGTCTCTTATTTCTAGTATTTCTAATGTTCTAATAGAATGTTCTTATCAAGGGTGCATTTTAAATAAAGAATGTACACAATAACGTTTAAGAAAATCGTTTACTTCTGGCGTGGTGCTAACGTAAGGGACGGTACCAAGCTATGCTCTGATTGGTTCTGTAAAAGGCATTCTCAAACTTGTAACTTTTATAAAAGAAAGCAAACGAGAGGTTCAGGACCGTTGTGTATGAGATAGTTAGAAAAAGGGGGAAAAACCTTGTTTCTGTCAAATAAGCAGAAATTTAAATTAAATTAACATATTTTGTAAACCCAAAATTAAAATGTGTGCTTTGAAATATAAATTAAGAGACAGTTAACAAAATATCAATTATAATATTACATTTCGATTTTAAGAACTATTATTGTCTGTAAACTAACCCCAAGCATTAATAAAGAAAATAAAATAAAAATAAAAAAAGTTTTCATTACACAATGTTACAAAAAGATTTTTTTTTGTTTTTTTTATGAGTTTTTTATGTTTTTTATCTCAGTTTGTTTATGGCAGTGATTTCAATATGTTTGTAGTTTTTCTTAAGTGCGATACACCGATGATTGTGTGTGTGCGACGACATGAAGTAAGTATTGAACGAGTCTTCTCAATTTTAGTAGGTGGTGTAACCAAGAGGCAGTGACGCACTGTAGAAAAAGTGCAGATTAGCAATAAGTGGATTTTAGATGGGGGTTTTCATGCTTGACGAATCGATTTATGATATATGAGAAGAGTAGTAGTGAGAGTATATATAAGATTGTAGATGAGATGAGAGTAATAGATACGAGTATATATATATATAATATATATACTATATATGATATATATATAATATATAAGGATGATATATAATATAATTAGAGTAGTAAATAGTATATAGATAGATGATATATCTATCTGATAAAATATTTAAAATAAGCCTATAGCATGCTGGTAATCTACCTAAATAATATAATATTTATATATATCATCTCGTTTAACTACATCTGAGTGAGATTGAGGTGAAGTACCTTAAACTTATATATTCTTTGTAGATAGTTCAGAAGAAGTTTAGTAAGTGTACCAACAAATAAATAAACCATTTATAAATTGCAAGTAGACAGTGTAAACGTTTGCGCGATCCTCATTTGTTGATGATAGTCGTGTGTGGAGAGTGATGTTAAGTGTGTACACGCAACATTTCCACCAAAATTGTGAGGGAACCAGTATTGGATATCATACAGGCTCTACTGTTCGGTATAGGTCATACTTTCGCTCGAACTAAGATAAGCACTGGGCACCTCATATTATATGCGGAAGTTGTAAAACAACCCTACGCAAGGATGGGTAGGCAGGAGCAGAAAAACGCATTTCTTCTGCTTATTGTCACAAATAAAGAGCGAAGTGCGAACGAAACACTATGATGAACTGAGGCTCTAGACTACTCTGCATGGTGGATATTACAAAATATGGGAAGGTAACAGGAAGGAAATCTCTTCATACCCAGATATTCGCTCATGGCCAAGAGGCCCCAGTTCCTCATAATGAAAACTACCTATACCTTCACCACCCCACCCTTTCTGTAAGTAAAATTGTTGTTTATGACTGAACGCCTCACTCAGAATGACATCATAAAAGCAAGAAATGTACTGTTCTACACAACACATAACTGCTGCATCTTATATATATCATATATATAATATATTATATCTATTAGAATCATTGTTTATAGTATATATAGATTATATAAGTAAATATATAGTATATAATATATACTATTTTCTCACAAGTCATAAAATAAATTCATAGTATGTAATCTTTCCATAATATAAGTAATATATATATATATATCTATCACCGTTACTTTTATATATTATATATATATATAAGTACTGCCGTCATTATATCTACCTTATGTCACTCTTATTACTGGAAGAGTGGAATATGTTTAAAAATACACATGGATAGAGAAACATGCTGTAAATAATTGCTTAGAATACAACTTATGAAATTAGAAACGGAAAAGACGAACGATAATTGAAAATATGCTGGTGTGCATTCCGTAATGTGGTATCAAAGGAATTTTTAGGAATTGTAAAGATCCAAATTAAAAAACAGCTGATAAAAATGCTCATTGATGTTATAAAATAAAAAATAAGGGGTTCCGTATGTCAAAAAGTGCGTTATTTACACTAGCATTTGGAACTTTTTCGAGAGAATTTAAGGGGATGTAAGTGAAGAACATGGTGGAAACAGTTCTCACCAGGATATCAACAATGGAAAGGCGATTCAGAGACGTTGGATAGTACCATGATGGAGATAATTTGTGGTTTTTGATAAGAGAAGTACCAAATTCGATTACGACAAAGAAGAAAGAGAAGGCCACCACTGATACACGCAAAGTACTCTGTGACTAGCATGTTAATCGAGTGGTGTTTTGTCATAGATAAATTAAGAAGCATTGTACCTATAGTGTGGGAGTGGAGTTAGTTATGATGGTGTAAGCTATATTGAAGATATGATCGAGTTTTGTTTATATCTGTTATCGTAATTTAAAACGTTTCAAATAAATAAATTATAAGGAGTGAAAGCTTGTACGCTACAGTGTAAGCTTATTAACAAACCCTAAAAATGCCAAAACTTAAATATTGCAATAACTCTCAAAGTTTCGATGACTGAAATAGAAAAAATGAAGGTCATTTCTGTGTTCAGCTACGTTCAAAAGAAGTATATATAAGATTCAATAAAAAAATAAAAAGAAACATATTCAGTTTTTGTTATAGCATAGTATTTCATTCAAGTATGTTACAAGTAGCATTTCTTTTTTATTTGAAGAGAGAGTTTAATTGGTTCATATATATATATTATATATATATATATGCTCTAGATATTATAGGTAATATTATAATGATTACTAAACAACCTATATCAATTTGTATATAATATAAATAATATAAAAGTGTATATAAGTATCATATAATGAAAGTACTTCTTACTACTATATATAATATATATATATATATATATATAATATATATACATCTATATTATATATACCAAGTAGATATATATATAGTCATCAACTACCCTCTTAATAGGTTAGTATGATAGTATCATATATTATGTTGTATATAGATATATATTATATAATATATATATTATATATAATATATTATAATATTATAAATGATATATATAATATATAATATAATATATAATATATATATATATTTATTTAATTTCGGTTTGGGTAACACAAGTCATTTTATTGTTTATAATAATATAAAATTAAAAAAATTCTCTTTACTCTTGTAGGAGTGACTTAAATAATATTTTTACTGTTCTATATAAAGTTTAACCGTATTAACTAAATGAAATATTAAATAAAGCAATAATATATTAAAAATAATAAAATGAAATATATATATATATTTAATAATATAATATATATATATATATATACATATATATATATATATAATATATATATAATATATTAAATATATATATATATATATATTATTAATATTATATATCTATATATATATATATCTATATTATATAATATATAATAATATATTAAATATATTAATATACATATTATATATATATTAATATATATATATATAATATAATATATAATATATATAATATATTATAATATATATATATATATATATATATTATATATATATATATATTAATATATATATATATAAATAATATATTAATATATATTATATAATAATATTAATATATAATTATATATATATATATATTTATATTATATATATATATATATATAATATATATATATATTATATATATATTTATATATATATAATATATAATATGTTCATGTATCGATATCTTTTATCGGTAAAGGGGAAGAATACCGTCACCCGTGGGACTATCTTTGTGTTCCATTGCCATTTTTTAAATGCTAGATTCTAAATTGAAAGAGATATATATTTTAAATTGACTTGAATTTTAAGTCACATATTTATATGATGCCTCGAACGTTTTTTCAATTTACGTAAGCTACATCCATTAGCGTTTTGCATTATATATTATTTGTTTGTCTTAATAATTGTTTAAAACAGAACAAATTCTCAAAAAAAGTAAGGAAAAAATATTATAAACTTATTTCCTTACAATAACGAATTGAATTTTTTTTTTATTTATTTATAATAAACAAAACTAACTATTGAAATCGAAAAGGTTACATATTATATATATATATGATATATATATATTATTATAATTGTATTAATATATATAAATTAATATATATAATATATATATATATATATATATATAATAATATATATATATATATATATATATATATAATATATAATATATATATATATTATATATATATATATATATATATATTATATATAATATATATAAACATTAGGGGGAGGATTTGGCAGAGTATATCCTAGTGGAATTCCTTCGTCACTAATGAATCCTAAATTCCCTCCGCTTACACCACTAATACTTCCTCCAGAAACTGAACCTCCAAATCCTCCGTTTCCACTAACCAATCCACCAATTCCTCCAGTTCCCACACCGATGTTTCCCCCTAAAACTGAACCATATAATCCTCGATTCACTTACGCAATCCTCCGATGTCACTTAACCAATATCCTCCGATTCCTCCAAACGGCCCCAAATTCCAGTACTTCCATCCCGAAACTGAACCCTTTTTCCAATATTCCTGCGTTTTCACTAACCAATTCCACCACTTCCTCCAGCTTCCACCGATGTTTACCACGGCCCTAAAATACTGACACCAGCTGACTCGCGCGTCGATTTCACCTTACCAATCCTCCGATAGCGAACTTACCAATCCTCGATTCCCTGTCCAACTCTCCGCCAAACTCCCGGAATGTCGAACGGCCCCGGTACCTCTCCTGCCTGCGCACACCGCTCCCACCACCTACAAGAATGCCTCAATAGGGCATCAACTCTGCCACCCGGAGCTATCCTAATGAGGAAGTTACAAATGAGTTACCCTTACCACCCAAAAAACTGGAAGATCCTTCCTCCCTCCCTCCACAGCAAAAGTAATTCGCGCCTTGTTGTTCTCACTGCGAACAGAATAGACAAAGCGCGCAGTTTGGAGGTCCACACGAATGGAAGTTGAAAGGAGGTTGCGAAATCTCCTTCTACCTGCTCAGTTCAAATGCTCAGTGAATATTCTTGCGACCCATGTGCAAATATAGAGCTGAATGGTCAAAGGCATCCAATTAACTTGATGGGTCCAGCAGCACCAACTCATTCCTCCCTTACCTGTGATTCTACAGCCACCATGTAACAGAGAGTCTTCTCTGCCCTGAACGCACGGCTCGCGCTACACAAACCAGGGCTGGTATTCATAACTCTAATCAGGTCCTTCTCGCGAAGTGGTCTATACGAACACACCTAATCGCTGCTTAATTGAAGTTTTTCTGGTCTTCAGGCCCTGGATACCTCTTAGGAGTCTATATAAATGTATCCTTCAGTGTGCAGGGCTAGTACCAATGATTATGGCCCGGGACCTGGAATACACAAAGAATCATTTCTTTCAATCTTGCACCGCCTTCAGCGCTACACCGCAACCATTCTAAACTTTAAACGCGGTTGAACCATTACCACAATCATGAGCGACTTTTGCCAGAGCCACACCACCATGTTTGAAATACCACGGAAAGCTACTCCACGTTCCCGCCCCCCACGGTACTTCGCCAAAATCCTAGTGTCTTGAAGCCTCTATCAGATTCGACTTACATAAATCCTTCCACCATCGTTCTGAGATCAGCGAAGGTCCTATAAACAAACTGAAGAGGTTAGCTGCCAAAGAAGATAGCAAAGAGACAGAAGGAGAATTCTGTAATTTTGGATAAACTGAAAATCAACGCACTAGGATCATCGCACATATGACTACATAACGTACAGCTCACTACTCGATACTAACTACTACTACTCTCACCTATACCATATATATATACTATATATATATATATATTATATTATATATATAGTATATACTATACCTATATATATAATATATATATACGTTATAAAATATATTTTTAGCTCTACTCTTTCACCCTTTAAGGACGAACTTCCCCTCTTCTTAACACTTCTCATTTTTCTTTTTTTTTCTATACTATACCCTACTCGATATCCCCTTACTTATAATACTTACTATTACTATATATATATACATGCTACTATATATATACATATGACTGTAATATACATCTTCCTCTATTTATAAGATACCTAAAATCATTATCATATTACATATTCAAATCATATATTATAGCTTTTAATATCACATCACTATCCTATATACACGAAAATATACCCTTACTATCTCACCTACGATCAATTATACTACCTAAATCCTATATGCGTAATATATAATATACAGTAAGTATACTAAATATATATAGTTATATCCGCCTACTATATGTGACTATATCTACTTAATAGTATATATAAATAGTTATATTATATATCTAGTACTATACTATAGTACTACAATTATCACCCGCCTATATCATACCTATAGAACTAAATATATACTATACCACTATACAGCTCATATACCTAATTATAATATAAAGTTGGTGTGAAAATAAGGAAGGTGCAGAGTCGATTTTGACATGCATCGCTCCACTCGAGATAAGGCTCACTTCACCTATAAATAGGTAACTATTCACTGATAGTATAATTATATAGTGTATATAAAATTATACCGCCTTGATTAATACTACTAACTACTATATATATCGTAAATAGTACAAGTAGTATATAACTACGTAATCAGGCCACATAGTATATCATATATTATGGTAGCCAAACCCTCGCGGTCCCCTCGCCACACATACAAAAAAACATTTCTCCTGCAAAATTGAGTGCATGACTTCTAATTATCCCCAATGTCTACTTGTCTGCAAAAGATCCCACCGGCCCAGGCAACCCGCCTTGAAATTTTCTCCTCAATAATAATTTCTAATCTAATTTAGTGCTGTCGCCAGGCCCGGCATCTGGGTATAAATGTCGGTCTTTACTAAACAGGTGTTCCTATAAAATGTCGAAACATTTCTCCACACCACCACCCAGTAGAAGGGAAGGCGACAGCCGTTCGCGTGATTTTTTAACAGTCGTGTATCCCACAAGTATCCCCGACAAAGCGTACCGCCTAATGAACTTTACTCCACATAATAAACGCTGCTTGCCTTTCTCATTTCGCCAGACTCTTGTTTGATTTACCTGAACGTAACACATCTCTGTGATTTGTCTTGCACGCATCACTGAACAAGAGATTACTGCACAAGGTGACTCACTCATTTTCTATAGTAAAGATTGCGCTGTAACAGGCACCTGTAATGTACACCGCAGAACAACAGGCGCCTTTTCACACATTATCATTAACAATTTCATTTTTTTTCCCTCATTTTTCTTTTGCTCCTTAACCTGTAATTACATCATTTTTACTCCGATTGCTAGCAAGGCATCACCCCACATGAAGAGAATGATGTTGGGCCTTCCCGCCCTCCAAAGAGCTGACACCCACTTCTCGTAAGACAAAAGAGTTCTGTTCCTTTTACCATCGGCAATGAAATGGAATTGCGCGAGGTAAGATTGTAGTCTGGAACACAATCACCAATTATACACTCGCAAATCAATGAAACTATATCTCCGTGGGTTTTGGAAGGCCTTTCAATCAGCTGCACGTTATCTAAAGCATTCGAACCATCTCGCACGACTTTCGATATCAACAATCTGATGGAACGTACAAATAGTCAAAGAATAGCGAGCAACCAGGTGACCAGCACCTTCGCTCAGGCTAGAACAAGTAATGCCAACTGACTTTAGAGCTATTTTGCAGCTGAACTCCCGCACAACTCCTCCACCGCTCTTCTTTCGTTCGATTATTCCTTCACGCTTTCTGGAAGAAAATTGCAGTTGCTCAGGCTCAAATTTGGTGGATTTTGGTTCGCACTAGGTTCCTGTCTTCACAACCACAGCTAGCGAAGAGTGGTGTCCCGCAGGGTTCCATACCAGGACCACTATTTTTCCAAGTTGCAGTGATTCTCTACGTCATTGCTTCTACTGTGGTACTTAACAAATGGTCAATTCAGTACGGCATATCTCTACTCATGTGCATATCCACAAACTCAGTGAAAATCCAGTCGATGCTCGATCCTGCTATGCGGTATCACTCCTGGCTTTTCACGAAAATAAAACTCATTTATGGAGGAACGCTTCCTAACCATGACATCTATTAATAGTCAACTCCAACAGAGGTTTCAAGCATAATCTTGTGTTTTGGATGCCCACTAATCTTTTCCTCATCCGTCTTGCAGCAACGGCACTACAATACATGCATCGTTTCCATGCGCAATTCTCGACTTCCCTCAAGGGTAGCTGCCCGTGCATGAATTCTGTCTTTTACCCCTTATATTGTTTCTCAAAGCTATATGGCCTCCTGAAATCGTCACTCTCCGTAACACACAGCTTGCTGTCTCTCCGCGTCCCACGCCAGCAAAAAGAAGATGACTGCCAAGGCCACTTCTCTCTTCAAGATACATCCGGAAATTCATTAATTATTCATAAATTATAAAAGATGGTGCGCTACAGGCTCAGCTCTTGACCGAGTCACACACAAGTGATCGCGCCAAGCTTGAATTATCTAGTGTTATCTCTCGCCATAGCTTCTCTCTTGCAAATCCTGCAGTAATACAGAGTGATTATATGGCAGTGGTGCTCCCACAAAACACGAACCACCATGGCCACTGCCCCTGTACCGAGTTATTATCCTGAAGTGTCCAATCATCCAAACATTCCCCAACTCCTCCAGCCAGCTCTGCGCCAATAATCAATCGGCGCCTGTTATCCTGCAACAAAGGTTTTTGGGACTACTAAGACCGCTTTCTGCGCCAATTACGGCTTCAATGTTTGGTGATACAGTATTAAGGTTAACCTCTCTGGGAATTTGTTCGAAACTCAAGGAAGCCCCGAGGGCCGGATGTTAAACTCCTTTTTTTCTTCCATCCTTTTTTCTGGGGCGTAAATTCTGTTTACCGACCACCCACATAAGGTGGTACAGTTCACGCGCCATGAATGCCCTTACATCTGGTTGCAAAAGCTCTCGAATTGTTACTATATTCAGATATTTTTTTACGCGAAGTAGAGCGCTTCTAATTCTGGCATCTGGCAATGTACTTTACTTCAAAAACTAACGTCTCCATCCAAGCATGTCGAACTGCGCAAGAGCATTAACAGTGGATGCCAACACCATATAAAAGCACTGGGGTCACTTATTTTTGTCCTGTCCAGTGATCATTGCCAGTCGTCCTCCCACTGGCTGTACACCATCATACCGTCTCCCTTTCTCACGTATCCAGAAATGAATGAAGGGTTTTGGGGAGTTAATGGGTTTCAGTTCCTAGCTTTGATAGGTGTTCACATCATATGGTTTAGAGTTCTGATTGATGAAAGTGCACAACTCATGTACGAGACTTGAGCTTCCTACAAGGATTCCCTGCAAACTTGGCACCGCGCATCTAATGCTTCTCTTCTACTGGCCTATCTCTGTCAGCGTGTTCTCTGCTATCGCAAGGCGCTTCCCTATCTGTCCCCTCTCTGTGGTTTTCCGTTTTCTAGCTTCTCCAATAGCAAAAGTTTTCTGATCAATTGTGCGTCTATGTAAGCCCACGGTCACTCTTCTTTCTTCTTTGAGCTTGCAAGAAATGATGTTTATTTCCCTCAACCCCTATCACTCTAATTCTGGCTAGGGTCCGTGCGATGCTATTGTGGAGGCCAATATCTCAAAAAGGTCGTGTTTCAATACTCCTCCGTTTTAAGGGACGAGCAGTCTTTCACTTTTTGTTTGAGATGCATTCTGCAATTGTGTGTGGATTATCTGCTACATTTAAACCCTTGTACGATTGTCTGCAGGAACGCTCAAATAATTGAGATGTAAAATATCGGGTGTGTTTTGTTTGAAACATGAATATTCGCTTTGCACTCTCAAATGGACCACACACTTTCATCAGAAATACTAACAATGTCACCACCTCCGCTTCTTAATTAATGTGTTCCCTCCGAGTTTTTCAAGGTGGTAGAAGAAGAAAAAAACCCACGCTGCAAGAACATCTGGGCCAAAGATGAAGGCAATTTGGATTTTCACCTTGAATATTTAGAATCGACCTGCCCTGCACCGAATGAGTATAACAACTCACTCTTTTCAAACGGAGTAATGTACTGCCATTGATGTTGTACAAAGTTATATTATGAAGAGCAAACTACAACATCTACGTGCTCTTTCGTGCCGACCTCACTGATCGTTCTCACCGTAACTTGAACAAACTCCAATGACTCCACGCGATTGTCACTAGCTCGTCCACAGGTGCCGGAATTCTTCGGTCAAGTGGGGCGGCGTGGCGCATTAAATATTGGTTGGCTAATCATGCGTTATCTGAAGCAAATTTCTTGTGCGGAGCGCTGCGAATGTGTTCTTTCATAGTCTTGAAGAGTACAGAATTGCTAGAGCCTGCGTATATATATATATAATACTAGTGATATAAAATTGTATTATATTATACTATATTTATATTTAGCTATATAAACTGATCATTCTATCACAAGGTAGTATATTTACTATATCGTTGCTATATATGGTCGTACTACGCTAAGAAGGTATATATAAAATATATTGATCACTACTATATATATTTATTAGCTATCAAATATGAAGCTTCTATTGAAATGTGATTAACCGTACGGAAGTTGTTTCACACCCCTGGTTTTAACCCGCCTTCTAAATTTTTAAATAAAATTAGTGTCTGTAATTTGTTTAAGATAAACGGCCCTTTATTTGTTGACATGTCTCAGCTTCATGCCGCGTAATAGGAAACCCTCAACCCTCACTCACATAGAAAATAAATAGAAAAGTAGTGCTAGTTACTACCAAATTTATTGGTCACCTTAGTACCAATATATATAAATAATAATAGCTCAATATGAGTAAATATTTCTTCACTGGGAGGCGCTCACTGGCTAAATACTATTATATTATAATATATTTACTATTTATATATAACCTGAATATAATACGTCAGCCGGATAAATATATACTATCAGTACTGTGTATGTGTATACGTAATATTCATATTATACTAGAAGCTAAGCGTAGGAATTAAATAGCTCGAACCGTATTACTAAAGTACGGCTAGCAACCCTCTCCTAAACGTAGACAATACTACGCCTACTCCTATGATATGAGTGGCAATATTAGTATATATAGGTATCCCGGGGTAGAAATATAGTACCGACCACTCATATATACGTGATCTGTCAGTGAACTCTATGCCCTACTAGTAAGTCGTAACTCACTGGATATAGGGCACATTCGCTGTCAAAGTGGGTTGATAGGATCTTCCTACACTGATACGATTGTTAAGATTGCCAAGAATGTTAGAAATAACGAGATGGGTCGCAAAAAACACTTTTCCAAGTCACAGGGAAAGGTTCGGGATAAGATTTCACACTAACATAAGAGGTGATAGGACGCTGTATATCCGCTTATCTATCACGCGGTGACGCTCGAATAATAGATCACATTCTAAATTAATTGGATTTGGTTTTCACAGAAAATGTATCTCACAGACTTTCACTTTAAATAAAAAAACACAACCGTGCTCGAATGTGTGCTCGTAACGCCTCACTAACACAGACGGTTGAGTGCTGTATGTTTACATTTTTCCGTAACTTTTCAGAACTCTCTGTTCTATGGTAGGGCTTTCACACACCGGAGATTACCGAGACGCAAAAGTTATGCGAGAGAATCACTCTAAATTACTATGGTTTGAAAGAAGGGATAAAAGTGTTTAATCCTTGAATTTCAGATAATTCACTCGCTATAATATGTGAACATCTCATAAACATGTACTCATTACACGTCTCACACAAGAAAATTTTTTTTTGTTTCTCTTTTCCCTCGAGCTACACTAATTCTAAGCAGAGCCTTGTTAAAGAACCTTTTATTTACTGTTGTATTTGTACTAACATCAAAGTTTAAAAATGAAAAACCATTTAATCAAAAAGGCACTAATTATCAGAATAATTTAATAATAATATGAATAATAATAATAACTCAAGTATACAATAAAAATAGAGAATAGAATATATATATAAATATATATATATAATGAATAATAATAATCACATATGCAAAAAAAGTGTGCCTAAAAATACTTTATTAATATTCAGTGATAAGTAAGATAATCATATTACTAATTCCGTATAATAATAAGTGGGAATGCTCCGGAACCTCCGAAGTGGGAACACCCGGAGAAATAAACTCTCATACAATTACATAACTCACATCACCATAATGGATTAGATAATAACTAATCAATCATCATTAAATAATCATATGATATAATATATAATAATAATAATAAAATAATAATAAATCAGTATACACTCAATACTTAATAATGATATATCACAGCTCACGTATCTGCTTAATCCCTGTACCTACATCTTATAAAAAAAATTTAACTTATACTATGAATTGAGTCACATATTTCTGTGTAAGAGATAATAATAATAAATTAATCAAGTAATCAAGTAGAAGCAATTATGACAATCAATAATAAATAATAAGAATAAAAGTAATAGATGAATGGACTGGAGATTGATAAATTAAATAATAAGTAATATAGATAAAAATATAATTTTATTTGAAGTTACTTTTTTTCTTGTGTGTTTCTAATTTATAGAAGTTGAGATAGTGGAGAATTCAGCTGTGATACGAAATTATTATTTCAGTTTATCTAGTTCTAGTCTCAGATAGTATGAGTTATGTATGTAGTGCTACATATGTTATTAGTTGATTGAACTCACTTCAATTTATTATGTCACTTTGAGTGTATTGATGGATAGTATTATTGATTATTATTGAGTGTTTGATTTACTCTGATTTACTTTATCTATTACTTCTATTACTATTAATTCATTCATTGAATATTAGATCTCCGTCGTAATTTATATTAGTGCGGCCCAGGAAGCTGTCACTTCGAAGAATAAAGCCTCAACCCGCTAAAGATGCGTCGAAGACCTGGGCAAGGTCGTTATTATATGCACTCTAAAAGCATCTATTAGTTACTGTTAAACTGTTATTATCTATCTATGTGATTATTATTATTATTATTATTATTCATTATTATTATTAATGTCATTACTTATATTATTCATTATTAGGGAACAGTATTCGAACCAAAATGCACGGGGTATTATATATTATATATTAAGTTATATCTCATTGTATTATTTTGCAAAATCTATTAGTCTATGTTTCTGAGTTATGTTTTTTTATAGTGGAACTATTATTACTTCATGTATTTCTGTTTATTTCGTTTATTAGTATATCATTCTCACTGATATTGATTATTGATTATATATTATTATTATTACTACTCTATTCATATGATAATGTATCTGGAACTTACTTTCAGATTTAAGTGTGACTATTATTACTATTAATAATGTATTTGTCCAGGGTCTAACTTATTAAATTCACTATTTATAATTCTGTTATAGTACATAATAATATCAAATGAAGATAATCATGTTATTGTTATTAGATATTACTAATTATTACTTACTAAGATATTTTAATTAACAATAGTGTTAAAATTTTAAATTATTACTTTATGTTTTATCTTCATTTACATCCTCACTATTATATTCATCCTTATCATCATTAACATATCCATCCTCAAATGCATCCATATTTTCATCCATGTTAGCACTACCATCTTCATTTGGATCTTCATTCTCATCAATAATTGCATCTGCATCTTCATACACATTCCCGCTATTATTCGCACCCTCAACCTCATTAGTATTTCCATCCTTATAAGCATCTCCATCCTCATTCTTAAACTCATCAGTATCCTCATTTATAATGTGTCAGTAAGTAAAAGCTTGTCTTTACGAATACATTGAAATTAGTAATCAGGTACGTCATTGTTCTTGAGCGTTGGAAAGGTTACAAAATCAGGGAAACGTCCCCATCAACAATCCTTGGAAGCATCCTCGGAGGTATCCTCAGGTAGTTATCCTCGGAAATTTCCTCAGGTGAGTATCCTTGGAGGTATCCTCAGGTGAGTATTCTCAGAAGTATCCTCAGGTGAGTAACCTCGGAGGTATCCTCAGGTAAGTATCGTCGGAAATATCCTAAGGTGAGTATCCTCGAAAGTATCCACAGGTGAGTATCCTCGGAGGTATCCTCAGGTAAGTATCCTCAAAGGTATCCTCAGGTGAATATCCTCGGAAGTATTTTTGGTGAGAATCCTCGAAAGTATTTTCAGGTGACAATCCTCAGAATAAAATGACAAAAATCTCACAAATGATAGCACTTTTATGATTTTCTTCAATATAAAAAATGAGGTGTTACTTACTCTGGATTTACGCTCTTGGTGTGCTCAAGTAACAGTCACAGGACCCTCAAGAAACTCTCATTTGAAACTAGAAAAGTATCTTATGCAATACCCTCTGGAAACTTAAGGTTTATAATACAGTTTTGAT
>JABUQX010027311.1:0-85392 GCA_015478945.1 Trachelipus rathkii | reverse complement strand
CTATATTACAATAAATATTAATATTATTTTATACCTCACTAGATATAATTAGAAATTCTAATAAAATTTTGTTATGCGGCAGTTATAACCGTGATTCGCATTGGACCTGTTATAACTCTAAGACGTAGGTGCGGACATAATAAGATCTGTGCTTTTAGTCACCTCAATCATTCTTCAGTAAGGATTAATTGGATAATAATTATTATGTCTTATAGTGGCAATAGTATTTTATGAAGAACTTTTTTTTAATTTTTTATTTCTTACCTAATTCGATCTTTCTTAGCCTTTCCCCGTTGAGCTGTCTTCTCTGTATCAGTCGGCATTGGCAGTGCAGGTGCGAGTATTGATTCATATGGTCGAATGGATGATCCTGAGTTGGTGAGGATGGCTGCGGATAATGATGTTTGTGGGGTGTGGGTTTGTTTGTTGTTTGCTGTGTTTGTGTCTCGATTTTTTTTGTTTTATATTTTGCTTGGGCTTGTGTGTTTGGTTCCTGCGTGTTTGGTTGCCCGGAGAGAACTTGCTTCGTTCGATTATGATTGCCTTTTATTGTCCTTGGTCCTGCTGGTTCTGAGTCTAGTTGTCTTCTCTTCAGCTTTCCGGTTGGGTCCTTTAATAGAGATTTGTGTCGGCGTTCCACAATCCTGAAATATTGAAGGCCGTTTCAGGTGTTTGGCTGTTGTGGCGGTGGGGTTGTGGCTTCTATTGTTGTGTGGTGAATTCGCGTCGGTTACTCTTCTGGTTTGCGATTTCAAGTTTTGCGCTTATCTAGTTTTTCATGTACACCGTTTGGTACATGAGGAATTGTTTGGATTCTGTTCCGCGTACTTGACGTGATACATGGTCTTTAGTGGTCCAATGAGCTGAAGAATCCGACGAAGTTGATAAGGGTTTCTTTCTACTTGCGGACTTAAGGGGTTCACAAAGACCCTGCAGCTGAGTCTCACTAATGACTTGCGTGAGATGGATGTGTGGAGCTGGGGCCATCCAGTGCTGTTATCTGCCGGCATCTCGCGAATTTCCAGCACTTCTTTGCGTTTCTGCATGGCACCTATATCGGATCATCTTCTTCTGGTGTTCGAATTAGCAACCTCCCATCCAGAACGTAATTGTATCTCTTCTCTTATTCTAAAAGCCGCTCTCTGGCACTAGCTCGCCGGCCAATAGAGGAAGTCCTTTGTTTCAGCTGTCCAATTATTTATCAGTCCTTTGTTTTTCTTGATAGAGGAGAAAGGCAATTGCATTCTGTTGGATCCCTTTCCATGTGTTTTTTTCCCCGGGGAAACGGAGCGGCTGATACAGAAGTCCAACGTGCTGCCACCTGCAGGTTAACTAGGTAGACATTACCCTTCCACTTGCATAATATTCTGTTGGTATCTGGATTAGAATATGACCTCCATACGAGAGTTTTTTCCACGAGCTATCGTCAAGGGTATCCTTCTCCCTGGGAACGTGTTTTGCGAGTGATTCTGTTGGTCCTGCTTAAGCTACGAATGTTTTACTCTTCATATGTCACTCGGCTCTGATGAAATGGAAGTCGCAATTAGGAGGGGATTCTCTTGCCGTTTACCGAATTGGACACTCTAATCTCAACCCATAACTTTCGCAATGTTGAAGAGAACCCCACCTGTCCTGTTTATGTTCCTTCGTTGGTAATCTAATTCGTGTACTATCGCGCGTATTATAGGTTATTTTTGAGGGTTGTGCGTGCCATCTATCTTAGTTGCGCCGACAAGCAAGTTTCTTTCTGATACACTTACTGATCTTTGGTCTCGGATCGGGCCTTGCTCTAGAGTATCTGCTAATTCCTCTAGTTTTCGAGTGATCATTGGGAGAGTTTTTGGCAATTCCTTCCGATTGGGTTGCTGAAATATTCTTTTTGATAAATAATATAGAAACTTTCTGTATTGTTATCCAGTTTTGTATTATTCGTTTTTGTAGTCAAACTTCTCCTCTTCTGTTGTTAATAACTTCACTATCTAGTGCAAACAGTATATAGTTGAGACGTCTTATTTCATTTTTTGCTTGCAGTGTAGGTCCTGTGCAAGCAATAACTGCAATAATAAATAAAAGTTTCTTTTTTGTTAACAATCGCATGACCCAATTGCGTTGGTTTGTCATTACCCTGTAATTTAATGGAGAATACAATATCATTATTGCCTTTTCTACTCATCGTTACTAATAAACTTCAATATTCTCTTCAGTGTTGAACATTCCGCAAACATTTTACATTAGAACACATCTTTCGTTTAGTACTAACAACATTCGTTGATTTAGCTGGTGTGTATGGTGTATTTTTTTTTATATTATTTTGTTTTTTTTTTTTTAAAGTAGGTCAGTTAATCACGTAACTCTAGGAGATGATAGTATAGTGTATCATGCAGAATTATGCAATTTAACTTGATACACTAGACTATATTCTGCAAGTTCTCATAAGAGGAGGTTAAATGCCATTAGTTCATTCTTACTCGCGCGATCTTTCTGATTTTTCTCAAACTCTATTTTCCGCCTCTCCGCCGTCAATCACGTACCAGTGGAAAAAGTTTCTTTCTTTATTCTCACTTTCTTCTATTTACTTGCCGTTTGGTAAATTCTTTCTCTTCAGAGAATATTCGATTGCTCCTTAATAGGAAATTCATACATACTCGATTTTCGTATATGCACTGCAGTCACTGAAAGATATGACAGCATATAGTTATCAGTGGCGCGCCAGGTTCTTGTTTGTCTATTAATACCTTCAAGTACTGCTTACCATCTTTGCAAAAGTCAGACAATTTTTGTTTAATTCATGTGATTCTTATTACACATCTGGAATATCCTTGGTAATGAAGGAATTGGATTTCCGTGCTGAACTACGCATTCATTAGTTGGTCGTCTGAGAGCACTATTCCGCAGATCTCCTAACTATTAAGACACTAAGCCATATTCTATCAATCCGAGCTGATATTCCTCCACTTCGTTCAATGAGGGTGTCATTGATGTCGGGCAGTAAGTACTGGGGATAGTTTCTTAGATCCTGCAACGGAGCTTCTTTTAGGGAAATGGTCCTCACATGCTCCAGGGGGGTGGTACAGCCTTCGATCATGACGGGACATAGGTGACGGTATATTGTGACGCCTATAGCTCACGGTCTTACATGTCGGTGGAATCCTGTCCTCCTGCTAGAAGTTACGTCGAACCTGTCCTTGCTTTCAGTGGCTTCACCTCCAGTGACACAGAACAGACCTGCATCTAAAATTTCGATCCTCTGAGACAGGTTTCCCGTCATACGTTTGTTGCTATTTTTAAGTGATGAATAATCGGATAATCTAATTTTTCCTGTATAAGCTATTAAATATATTATATCTACGCATACTAAAATATTATATATATATTTATATGATATATATATATGATATATAATGTATATATTATTATATATATAGGTAGTATAATATATATATATATATATATTTGATTATATATATATATAGTATAATTTCATTATTTTTCATTATTATATTATTATTATATATTTTATATACTATAATATATTAATATATATATATATATATATATAATATAGTATAATATATATATAGTATATATATAGATTATTATATGTATATATATATTATATATATATAGTATATTCTATATAATATATAATAGTATAGATATATATTATATAATAATAGAGACTAATTTATAAAAAAATATCATTATATGTATATATATATATATATCTTCTTTCTTCTTCTTTACTCCTTTTTGCCCCAAGACTGGGGTAAGGTGCCCGCTACAAGCATCGGAAAAAGAAAAGCAGTAGTAGAAGAATATGACAAATGTCGAAAAGGAAAGCCCAGCCTTTGTATATTCCATTGGAATAGTGAACGGGCGTCACAGAACAGGAGAAATCCCACCGCGGTAGAGCGTTGCATGCCGGCGACGGATCCCTCAACTATGGTTAAATTCGTATGTAGAAGGGTTCATCCCTTGGCGCCAGGTGGGCCACAAACCAAGGCTCCCATAACAAAACCCGCCATTCTCTCCTATCATGCACCTTTAATTCTGCCTCTGCCGAAACTCCATTTCTCTTCCTTCAAGTACTTGTTCATAGCGGCTCATCCACTTTCTTCTTCGGTTTCCCAGCTGGTCGGTTCCCAACACACTCCCCTACTTTATCATATCCGCTTAACCAACCGGACTACTAGTCATTCTTTCCACACTGACCAAACCATCTTCAAAAAATACTTTCAATGTTATTCTCTCATTACTCCCCTTTCTCGACACCTTACACAACTCTGTCTAATATAGTTCATTTTATTTCATTTGAATTCTTACTACACCTAGCATGTCCTAAGATTCGGATCCTGCTGAACACATTTTGAACTTTAATGCGTAAGTATTCTTATTTCAACCATAGTCTCACTACCTCTATAACACAGGTAACAAGCATACCCTATGTAAAGACCACTAGCGTATCTCAAGACTTAGTTCCTGTTACATTTCAACCACCGGGATTTAATTTGGCACCAAGCAACCTTACCGTGCCATTCACTGAACTTTTATACTACACTCGTCTCATCAGTTCCCTTCTCATCAAACATATATGCCCTAATAGTTTAAACTCAAACACTTGCTCCAGCTGCTCACCACTAACATAACTTTCCAACTGAGGACTGTCCTCACTTGCACAACCATAACCTTATTCCTATCTATAGCGTTGTACTTTCAAACCCCTCCTTTACATACCCTGCCAACTCTCTCTACCAATCCTCCAAACTCTCTTCAGATTCGCCGAACAAAACCAAATCATCCTAGGTTAGGGCAACCCCTCCCACTCATCTCCATTCTCATCATTCTAACAACACATTTTCCTGCCATCCCCACCTCGGAATTCTTTCATACCCCATCCATAATACAATTGAATAACCAAGGAGCATAACACAAACCCTGTCTCACTCCGCTAATTAATATTAAACCAATCACCATGACACCATTTATTCTTACAAGCGCTTTACTATCGCAAACATACTTTTGATTCCAATTCAGAAGCCTAACCACCGACACCCCATATATCACTAATACTGCCATAAAGCTTCCCTATTACCCTATCATAAGCCTGTTGCAAATCCTAAAACCTAAATATAATTTATTCTCTCCCCTTTTCTCAATCATTTGTTTTAATGTAAAGATTGGATCCACACATCATCTACCAACTTCTAAACGCACCCTTGTTCTTCACCAATCAGTCTTCAGTCCTCGACGCATCTTTCGACAAATCCGCATATACCTCCTATCAACAACTCAATAAAACTTATTCCCCTATAATTTCTACAGTTCCCCTTTTCCTCCCTTACCTTTATAATAGGGTACTATTACCGCGCTCTCCCTACAAATCCCTTGGAACTATACCCTCCATAAACAGTTTAGTTACACAACTTCCAGAATCCAATCATCACCCATCTCGCCTCCGCTCTTTGAATCATTTCACCAGTTGAATTTCATATATACCTGAGATATTACCAATTCTTCTTACTTTCTCACTCTATACCCTATCTACCTCCTCCTTGCTAATAACCTCATTCCCCAAATACCCTATTCCTTCCTTGCACCATATCAAAACCCACACCATTCACCGATAAACACGATGTCAATCATTACTGTGTGTTGGAGGTTAATGAGTTGTGAGAGATCGTTTATCAAGTGTTTGGCTGTCGCACATCCTCCCCTCACATCCAGTGTTATCCATCAGTTTACAGACAATAGCACACATTCCCTATTCTCCCCAGAATAATAATTTTAATTTTCTTAAGCAGAATTCCCTTATTCTCATTCTTAACCTTCGCGCTTCCTTCCAGAAGAGCTTCCTATTCCCTTGTATGTCCTCATTCATCCTACTTCCAAACTGTTTCATACTACCTCTTTGTTTTTCTTTCTACGTATGCACCTTTTAGTATTTCTTTTTTCGTTCTTATATAATTCTAAGCATCTTTCTTTTGAAAACTTCATCATTTGCTTTTAGTACAGTTAACCACGCTTCTTTTTTCCTTTAAACCGCTTTCATCACTTCATTCCACCACATTCGTGTTAACATTCTTACTTCCTACTATTTAGCACATCCACACACTTTCTTTGCAACAACTAACAATTGCTTCCTTCATTTGCCCCAGATTTGTTCAGGTTCAACTTGTTTACATTCAAATGATTTATTCTAGCGAGCCCTCTTACATACTTATCCTTATTGCTTTGTTCACTTAACTTCTTCTCACTCTTAATTTTACTACTTCCTTTCGTATCACCTTCCTCTCCATCCAAGCCGCCATTAACTTAATTTTTACATAGAACAACATAAATGATCCGATAATCCCATTCCAAACCCCTCACTGATTTAACATTCCACACATACTTCAACATCTCCTTCTTCACCAACACAAATAATCATATAGTTATTCCATGCATCCTCTACCTCCCAACTCTAGTAATATTATGCATACTCTTGTGCTTAAGAAAGTATTACTTACACACACATACCTCTCCCTTCACAGAAATCAATCACCTCTTTCTAACCATTCTCATTTTCTCCCGGCCACCCCAAAACCACCTGTTATAACCATCCCTTTTTTGATCACCTATCCCAACCATTCAGGTCCCCAAACTATCAATCTGAGCTCCTACTCACCCCATCCAGAGCCTATCATTCAGATGATCCCAAAAAATGTACTCTCTAACGTTTCCCTCAGATGGACGCATTACGTACGTAACAACCAATCATACCTTAACAACCTTTTTCAAACTAATTTAACCCATTAGAATTCAGACACACACACAAAGTCTACTATAGGCTTTGTACCATAGGTCACTCATCAAAATTGCAATTCCTTCTCTCCCTCTCTCATTCATTTCCAAACCACACACACATTTCACACAACACCACACCCACTTATTTTCACCGTTTCCTTTCATTTTGTTTCAAGTCAAAGCGAGCAAATCATAATTTTGCCTTCTTTCTAAATAGCATCCATCACCGTCTCTCCTAATTCTCCTCAACATTTATTCCTCTTGACTTCTAATGGTACACGTACGATTCATAAAATTCCGACCCGAAAATTAAGAAGGTAGGCCGTTTACTGGCGATCAGACATACTCCGAGGCCGTGCATCAGCCATTCCTAAGCAAGAGATAGGTGGTAGTGAGCAAGCCAACCAGACTAACTACCGTCTTAGCGCCTTTCTACGACACGCCAGGACATACCGATAGTGGGCAATTCTTTTCCCCTCACACACAGGGATATGAGTAGTAGGGATGTCTGTAAGATGTTATTTAGAAGAGGGGCGTGTACTTTAATCATGTGTATATGATATGTGGATATAATTATGCGTATATGAGATGTTTTCTGGAAGGTGAGTGTGTAAAGAATATGAACAGCAAAAGAAAAGTGCAACCATTAAATGGTGAGGTATTTCAACAACTTCGGAGTAATGCGTGTAATCTCCCTCTAATATATATATATATATTATATATATTATATATTAATATATATATATATTATATATATATATATAATAATATATATATTATATATAATATTATATATATATATATATATAATATGATATATATATATATATATATTATATATATATTATATATATATAATAGTTGAAAATTTTAAAAATCAAGTTCTTATTTAAATTTTTATTTTCAGGTTGCTGGTCTTGATGAGATGTGATCATCAATACTTCTTAAGAAATTGACCATCCTTCCTCCCAACGGTGATAAAGTGCTGATATTTGAAAATAAATGTGAATAAGGGACGTTTTATTTAATTCATGTTGTGACCGAGTCGTGGTTGTTATTGTTAAGTTTGAAGATGGAATTTTATTTTTCAAGTAGTTTTTACACACTAGATGTAATGAAGAAGGAAAATATATATATATATATAATAATATATATATATAATATATATATATATATATATATATCTATATATATATATATATATATATATTTAATCTATATATTATATATATATATATATATATAGTGGTATATAATATATATATATATATATATATATATAAATATTATAATATATATATATATATATATATATAATATATATATATATATATTATATATATATATATATATATATATTATTGTATATAATATATATATATATATATATATATATATATATAATAATATATATAATATTATATATATATATATATAATATATATATATATATATATATTTTATATATATTATTATTATATATATATATTATATATATATATATATATATATATATATATATATATATATATAGTATTTTATATATATATATATATTATATATATATATATATATATATATATATATAATAATATATTATATATGTGCTGATATTAGACCTTAAGCTGTTACGAAACATTTTTTTGTATATGATCTGTAAAATTTGCATATTAATGACAATTTTTAAATTTTTCATGCTCTTTAATGCATTTAGCTATACGAAAAAAAAAGTTATTTCTTTAAAATTTTATATTGAGTCTCTTAAAAATTTTCTTTTAAAATTATTTCAAAGATAGCGCAAATTTCTTGGTTTTAAAGGTCAATTGTAATTGAGGGTTTTAAACAAGCTAGTTTTATTACTGACGAGTAAACTTAAAGCTTGAAAAATCGAATCATCTTTCAATAAATAGTTTTAAATAAAGAAATCAATTATTTTGGTAAACAAGTAGAGTAAAATTGAGTGAATTCCAAAATGAGGTTGAAGACTTTGGGAAATAATTACCGTATTGTACCGTATTATTTATTATTATACCGTGTACTGTATTATTATACTTAAAGTACTACTTACAAAAAAGAACTGTGGTTAGACGTGAGTATAAGAAGAATTTCCAATATGAAAATATTTTTGTTAATCTTATTTATTTAGGAAAGTCCTTTTCTAACTTATATATATGTTATAACACCTGTAGAAAAAAAAGCTTCGTCAATAAGATTATTTTTGTCTTTCTTTCACAATGTTATATAAAATGTGTAACTGATAGCGTTATTCCCCAAAATAGATATATAATGTTTAATATGTTCATAAAAATGTTTCATGTTTTAATTATCATATATTTAAAAAAACAACCTTAGGTTTTTGCTACTTTTTTTTTGAATCATTTTAGTATTCTTAAATTTAGCCTTTAGATAGTACATTTAAATACAGTGATATTTACGGACATATCACACACACACACACATATATATATATATATATATATATATATATATATATATAGTATATATAACTATATATATATATTATATATATATATATAATATATATATATTTATATATATATATATATATAATACTAATTATATATATTATATATATATATAGTATATATATATATATTAATATATAATATATATTATCATATATAAAATATATCTATAATATAGTATAAGTACCTAATATATATATATATATACCTATATATATATATATACTCGGAATTATTTTTCTTTGTTGCATCTTCATATTTATCTGTTGAAACCTAATTAATTTTATTAGGGTATTTACCTAAAGTTCTTATGTACAATAGTAATTCGATTTAAAACCTCTAAAAAATATATATTTTTTATTAGTAATTCAAAAATAACTTAGGGTTTTATTTTTAGGCTTCTATAATTTCATGATTTAAAGAAAGAACATAATTTTTATTCAGATGGCAGTTTGACACACTACTAAAAAAAATTTTATTTCGGTATACAAAGAAAAGTAGCATTTTTTTATATAAGCAAATTTGTAAAATGATTTGATAACTTACTGAATACTTTCACATTGTTAATAATTTCCACACTTTTTATTCCTATGTTAACTTTACAACGAATTAAACACTACCTCATTTGTATTTATATTGCAGATAAAAACTTTTATGTTTTCTCTCTGGAAATTAAATGAACCGTCCAATCCTTATATAAACCTTTTGTGTAAGCTGTTAGGTCATCTCTTTCTCCAGCTGTGTTTTCAGATTACATTACATTTCATTATATGAAAGTATAGATTAAAGTTTTTATTTTACATAAGATTTTAATATTTCAAGAAATGAAGCAACTACGTTAGCAGATTATCAACTGCAAAACTTTATATGGTTGTGGGTGCTGATATTGAACTTGAATTTGTATTTTTATTATTTCTAATAACTTGCATACCTTCTTTCTTACATACATATTTTCAGAACTTGATAATATACTTTCCTCTTTGTTTACATTTGTTTATTTTCATTCCAGCTCGACTACCTCTCGTCCTTACGCCATTTGCTATACCTTAGTGTTGGTGACTTTTAAAAACTCTTAAACTTGTTCTTAACTTGTTAGAGCTAGTTTTTGCTTTCCATTCTAATATATGCTCTATATTGAGTCTTCTAAATGCTGCCAATCAATTTTTTACTCATTTTGATAAAGCCTGTGAGAGTATAAGTTTTATTCTTTTACATAGGGTAGTATGGAGGCGTCGGTAATGTTAAAGACAGTCAGTTACAATCCCTCATTAAACATAAAAGTTTTGAAAATTTGAAAATTTGCATCTATATTTTATCACTTTTTGGAAAAGAAAACAATGTGAGGAGTGGAAGTAAAATCATTTGCACTTTATTACTCCTTCCTTGTAAACTACGGTTTTAAGATGAACGTCTTAATGGGTTAAGGTTGTGCTCTATGGAAGCGAGTATTTCAAGGGCTCATGTTATATCTGTCTGTGGAAGAACTTCTTACCAGTATTATGAGTACTGTGGAGTCGGTACCCAAAACAACTGACTCGATTCCTTTTGTAATTAGATATAAAACATTTCTAAAAATTTTATTGGCATAAGTCTGTCTAACGTAGAATTGTTAGGTTTTACACGAAGGCTAAAGTAATTACAGATCGACTCCAGCAGCAATAAAATTGCTATTAACTGTGACCACATCTATTCTTATAGAAAATTAATTGCCAATGTTCAGATTTTGCCACGCTCTCAACATAACTATTCTTTGTTGACGCCATCACAATAGTGAGACGGTTTCATGTACTATTAATCAAACTATCTTTATTTTAGATTTAGTTGCGTTACATACAAGTGTAGAAAGAGCTTATGAAGATTTATGGGATTGAATATTATAGTAAGCATATGCTTGAAGTTCTAAGGTGATTTAGAGGTAGAATCAATTTTATCTCATTTCTTAGCAGTGACGGTAAAGGGTACTGTTGGGGGTATTTTTCTTAATTTCCCTTCCCCAATTTTCTTCCTCCCAGCCAGAAAAGTAGGGTCACTACAATATATATATTGTTCTTTATATATATATCTTTATTTTTTTATATTTTCATTAATGTATTCACACTTTATTATAGTAGAAAACTTTGCTTACGTGCATTATTAGTGAGTGAGAGTCCTAATTGTGGGGATGTTTCGTATTCTTCTGATAGTGGCATTATATACATGTATATAATAGCTAATTAATAATTTATATGTATCATTAGACTAAATAATCGACATTTATATGTAATACTGAGGTACTTTACGTTGGAAATGAATCATTATTATTTTTTTTATTATTTATTTTTTATTTTTCTTTATGACATGCGACTGCTCTCTTGTTAGTCTTTTTTTTTTTTATTATTTTTGAATAGCCCTAATTTTTACTGGAATACTAGACTTTTGATATTATTCTTTTTTAAAAAAATGAGAAATTTCATCACGTTATGCTTACGTTTTTTAGGCAATATTATCATATTGAACCTTTTAAGATTACTTTATTTTATTAATAACTTTATTGCAAATAAATTTTATCTATACACTCACTTAGAGTAAATTCATATATTAGTCCACTTTCAAATCACCGGTATGCGTTATATTTATATATTATATAATTATATTACTATAATTATAATCTCATCTAGCTACTTATTTTATTATGCAAAATAGGCTTTAATGACTGATGTCGTTCACTGGGTTTACTAAATCATGTACGATAGCGTGAGATGATATAAGATATGATCATATATACTATAATTAAACTAGAATTAGATCACTCAATATCACGTCGAGTGAGTACTATAGAATATTATATGCTAAAAGTGAAGATATGTTGATCAGCAATATCCTATACGTTTATGAATTTTCTGTGATTGAAATATATATAGTAAGTCAGAATTCGAATATAATTTATTCTTTATGTTAATACATACGTTTTTACTAATATCGTTTCGATTCATAACACTACAGTGAGAAATAAACAATCAGAATAAGGATTTCTTATTCATACACGTATGAATAAGAAAAGATTGCAAAGGAATGAAACACGATAACAATGCACACTCAAATCTCTTGATATTTTCGTTGAATTTCTTAACTGTAAGATCCTGAAACATATATCACTTTATTCTTCTCATTTAGATTTATTATTGTTGAGTGACAGTCTTGCATATAGTGATAATATGAAATATAATTGCATTAATATGATAGCTCTAATACTAAATCTTTAAGAGTCTCTACACAGATTCATCTACATACCTAAAATATTTGATAAATCTAATATGTATTACAATCTACTTGTTATACATCACTTTATAAAAGCCACGTATCATAAATCATCAGCATTGCGACTCGTACATCACAGAATATCCGACAGTATATACATTAATTACAGATCTTAATGGCAAATGTAATCATTTCTAAAGCAAAACAGTGTGTTATACGAAAGATCTTGCCAGTTCAGCAACAAAGAAATATAAACGTCAAAACTAGAGCACATAATCTGTTAGTCGATGCTCTCCTTCTGAGGGACACATAATAAGTAATTTTACTTATGAGTGAATAACGTGGGCTCACCTGATGTAGAGTGTGTTGCCGCCGGCAAAAATCAGATCTAGGACTTAATTTGGACCAGTCTAGGACTTAAAAAGGAGCAGTCTAGGACTTAATATGGATCAGTCTAGGACTTAATAATGAGCAGACTAGGACTTAATAATGAGCAGTCTAGGATCTTAAAATATCTCTATATATCAACATACAAAACGCTGTAATCTAACGAATAGTGTTATATCTTAGTGTGTTGCCATCTATTCTTATAGACAGAGGGTATAGCTTTAATTCCAACATATTATTTTTTAAGCGCGTACGATACTATGCACGAGAGAGTACCAGAGCTCGTGTATTGTGTAGGTGATGTGTTTCTGCCTTGGTCTTTCTAATTTTCGTTATTTCAAATGCGACAATCACTCGACGTTCTATCGTGAAATTTATCCATCTGTTATGTCTCTCATTGATTATAGATGAACGCTTACAATCTTATAAAGTATTATAACATTAGGCATGTAATTATTTATTGGTTTAGTACGGTGTCCGATAGCTCTATTGGTATACACTGTATAATATTCCTTCGCTTTGAACATCCTACAAGATTTACGTGTCAGCTCAGGTTATTTGCTTTCTCTGAAAACTTATAATATATGATAAACTTAACAATTAGTATTGTAGTTAAAACTGCTTATATATGTGCATATTGATAAAGATGATTTATAATAAACTTATGCAATTAAAATCAGATGATGAATTCTACATTAATCTATGTATTTCCTTACTTCATTTTAATCTTAGTATACATAATAAAAATCGGTGAGTCTCTCTTCCATATTACATCCATAATGAGGAAGCATTACACCTGCCTTCTCCATTCTGTGTACATAGTATACTTGAAATGTGCCACAATTCCTTGAGATGTTTTAGTGACACAGTGCTAACTTGCGCTCCTATACCTTTGTGTAACTTATTTTGATACAAATAGTAAATTAACTCCATACACTTTACTCTAACCTAAATTAATATGTGAATATAGTGTGTGAAGTATGAGAGGTTTCTCTATTCCATATAATTCCTCCTCTCTCAATAGATTGTTTACAATAACGTTACTTATAATACTAATATAATAAGGAAGTGATTAATACATAAAAAAGCCAACTAAACATGACGAGATATAATCTACCTCTGGACCTAATCTGTTATATCTCTTATTTACTCTCTGTTTCTTTTATTGTTCGCCTTAACACTCTTTATTCCTAGCACGATATCACATTTGCGCACATTAGAATCTTTGCTCCTTGAGTCGATATGCGATTGCGGGCAGTTATTGCCTCACCTATAATGCTGTTGATGTGACCATCAGGACAGACCACCATTTTTGTTGTGATAACTAGTAACTCAATTATTAACTCTTAGACTCCCTATGTATAAATATAAATTGGGATCTTCTTTCTTCTTCTGCCATCAACAGTGCGGAAGTCAAAAGGGTTATTGAATGACTTCTCATTTCCAATCAACATAAAACGAGTGCAATATGATTGTCACCAGCCTCAGATAATTGAATTTAATATGGGTTTTACACTTTAGATTGCCTATATTGCAGCTGTCTTCAAACTGAATTTCTGTTTATTTCTGCTATAAGTGGTTTAGTGGGATGAGTCATAGATTTCAGTTTTCATTGCGCATGTGAAAAGGCTTTATAATACCTATCACGTCATCATAGTGTCAGAAGAACAACGCAAATATGTGAGGTACTGAAGTGTTCAATAAGTATAGAAGTAATTATATTCTTAATATATGATATATATTCCAAATAATCGTTTTCGTGTAAACAAGCTGATTAAAAGAGTCTCACACGTGTTTTTAGTTCGTAACGTCTGTGGCACATTAGTTTAGTAGAAGGTGGCTGGCCTGCAATGTATCTGATTGGATGGATATATATAAAGGCGTATAGTCCTTCAATGAGTAGAGACTAAGTGAGAGCTAGCATTCATACATATGAGTAGAGTCCTAACATAATGTCATGTAATCCACATGATAAATAGATTAAATATAAAGAGTGTACGACATGAGACCAATTGGTTCTTTTTGAACCTTATTAAAGCAGGTACTAGATCTAAAGTAACAAATCGATGTGATCACTTGGTCGTGTTTCAGTCCAATTGGATTCACCTACTTCACAGCGTAGATGCTTAATGTGGTTACGGACTTGTGAGCAGAAAAGTAGATATTCTATGATAATTGAGGAATGAATGTTTGGACTGCTTATGTTAGGCTGATAATGAGTTGTCAGAAGAAAGCGAGCATTAGAAATAGTAGTAGAATAAAATCATCAAGATAAAACTAGAGGCAAATAATTGCTGTTAATTTGTCATCTGTATATACAGGTTCATATGTGGAAAGATAGGAATTGAATTTGAATAAGTTCAACTGAATACTCGGGAGTTTCAAGCAGGAATAGTTTATAGGCAATGAGATGCTGGTGTATGAGACAACGCAAATCAAGTTAATCACCGGTGGCTAAATGTTCTGAGTAAAAGACGCGAAGAAAAGTGGATTGAGTCAGTAATAAGGAATGCCTGGAGGAGAGAAATGTGCAGCTGTACCTTGAAGCGACACATAATGGCGTATGAGAGCAACGAGAATAGCGAATATATTAAGAGCGATCGAAATACTGAAGATCACGGATAGGAGTTTTGTGGTGTAATGTTTTGCTGACACTATGAAGTAGTTGGAATTAGTTTAGTGCTTCAATCACTACTCATGAGTGAGCACTAGAGATCAGCGGAAATGTTATAGAGGCCACAACAAATACTAGATAGACTCACGAACAAACAACATGCCATAGTGTGATAGTACAGCAAATAACTGGTCAGCTCATGTAGCCTGAGTCTGAATTATTGCTTAATGGCGCTCGATTTTCTGCAACACTTTTCATACTTAGAGCTTGACCGTTTCCTTTACAACTCTAGACATTCCCCGGAATAGTGTGATTTAACTTAGTTACCAACTGGGGCGGTCAAGGCTGGTGCTTCTAGACGAGGTTATGACGTTTCATTTGCCATGTCAAATAATATTTAAGTCTTCTACCTCTACTTTTGTGTTTCCCCGAGGTGCAGTGCTGAGAGCGAGTTACCACCTTCAGCTTATGACTCGCTTGTCTTTAGGCTATGGGAGTGATAATAGATTATGTAGTAGAGAGCTCTCGAGAGATACATATATATTACTGATCTATCATACTAAATTTTATAATCTTTTATATTCCTTTATATAGTTATATACCAATTACTTGTAGTTTATATAATACTTATGTGATAGTATATATATTATAGAATTTACTATAGTCTCTAATAAATCTCACTATATCAATTACCGTCTAGCCTAATGTTATAAGTGGGTGCCGAAGGGAATGTGCTCGTTCTGCCCCTCAAGTGTGTTAATCCCCTTGACACTCATAATCGATTATATATTCAAATGGTGTCTTAAGAGCTAAGTTCATAATCATTTCAAATCATATTTCAACAATTTACGGACATGTATCTCTCAATAATAATATACTTCTTATATGGTAATTCTCTTTTCGCGTTACGACAGTGTGTTTATATGCTCTCATACGGGATCTGTTCTCTGGGTCACATCTCCTTTCTCATTCATTTGGCACTCTCCTCCTCTTAGCTCCGACCCTTCGCTGGGCCTGCCTGAGTAACGTAAACAGTGCGCACATGTCCGATGATGATCTGTGTGTTAAGAACTCAGGAGTTCTTTACCTTTTATACCTGTGTGTGTATCTTTTATACCGACCAATTCGAAGACATGCTTTCCTCCTTCAGTCTTTTGAGTCACTGAGCAGTGAGTAATAGTTTGGCGGGGATCGTGGTTTACTGATCTGATGTTCCCGCCAATATCTAGATCCCATTACCCTATAGTACTAGCCTTGTAATGGCTCCCACATCATTCGCCTATCAATGTGACTGTGTATAAGAGATGTGATAGTTCATTATAGTGGTACTATATATGGATCTCATCTCCTGACTCTACCTATATTCACCTCATAATCTCACTCTAATCTGAAAACATTAACTGCTCAGCTGCATCATATGGACGCTCTTACGGCTCCTTACATTCTAAAATCTTGGGTAGTGCTGAATCGTAAGGTCAATTGCACATTCGTCTGTATGTGCTATACATGTTGGTCCAGGTCATAGTATTAGGATTATGCGTGTGCGAATATATTAGGACCAGATACTCAGTCTCCTGAGCATACTTGCGTCCTATTCAGATCCACCGATAGTACTATGCACGAGGGTTATTGCCCAGTAGCTCTCTCTTAGGGGGCGTATATCTGTTCTAATACGCCATAGTGTATGTCTCTGATTTGGCAACATAAGAGTGTAGGAATGGGCTTGGGGAGAAAGAGAATTGCCCTGCTCATACGATTCGTCATGGTCCTGCATGATCGATATGAGAAAGTGATGCTAGTACGTGTGCTAGGCGACGGTGGTTGATGTTAGATTTAGCCCGCCTACCAATGCCATGCCACCAATCGCCATTGACGGTTATCTGTGTGTTGGGCTCTCCTCACAGGATACCTACTGCACTTAAGAGTCCGATGTTTCGGCATCAGGTAGTAGCTGACTTTGCAAGTATCTGTCCGATAGCGGTTTCGCTGTGCATGATCAGTTGTGGCGTCTGTACCCGTTCCGTCTTACAATATGTATCCTGAATAAGTCCGCTCTTCCCTGTGATCGGTACTGTTTTTTATAATGCGCAATTTGAACTAACGATGTCAAGAATGAGTCATAGCCCTAATCATTTGATAGAGTATGAAGAGCAGACGCCTGTAGGTGGGACTAGTAGAGGTTTAGTTGCCTTTCGTAAATAAGTTGAGACCTTCTCATTTGATTTTGTTCTGCGTCACTGCTTGTGACTGGAGAAGCACCTAAAGTTTTGTAAGCTGTACCAAATGAGACAGGCTTGATAGGAAACTATCATGTGCGCTAGTTGTGTGTGCAGAGTGCTGTTTGCAACGACGTGGGCTCGTGGAAGAGTGATTGAGTGTGGGTGGCATCAACGTAGGCTTGATAGTACGCACCAGTGTGACATTTGTGTGATGATCGCTGACAATTCGAGGTATAGAAGGAGCTATGGAGTATTTTGCTGTGCGTGAGTACTAGAATTCTTAATGATTAAATTTAAGTTTTGAAAAATATCCAATGGTATGTGTGGTTGTGACTTATGGTCCATCTGAGGGTAAATTTGAAGAGAGTGGCGATTTCTTCTTGTGTGGACGATACCGTCATTCTGACGCTGTGCCTTTGTGAATGGTGGTGGTAATTGCGCGTAGCGCTGATTTGTACAGTCTTCTCATAAGTTGAAATTTTGTAGCACTAGATAGACTCTATAGCATGATTGAGACGTGTACGAGTGCGTATCTATATAAGCATCATCGGAGTGCTAAGTACAGAGGTGCTCTTACATGTGCACGTCATACTTAGAGGTCGATGTACGCGGAGAACTATTGTGTGCGAATTGGTTATACCATCGGATCAAGGCAGGTTGACTATGTATATAGTTTGCTCGCTGATGGTAGATTAGCGACTATAGCGTTTGTGTGTGAAGTGCTATTTTATCCTTTCTTGTGGTCTAAACACTCTCACAGTAGAGGTATATTTCCATCATGGTAGACGCTATCCTCGCGTGCTGAGTCTGCGTGTACGGGTCCGATAGATGATAGTCGCTGCACCGCTCGTAAAAGTATATGATGTGCATTTTTGTCAAATATAGAGGTTGCACGCTGAAGTGTTGAATAGAAGGCTTACCCTGGGTGCTGTTATGGATGCTTAGAATCAGTTGAAGGGTTACGGAGAATGGAATTATTCAGATTCAAGTCTTCTCTTGTTTTGTCTTTATGCCTAAACGTGTAAGTTAGTAAGCTACGTCTATAGGCTTGTAGACACACAGGTGATTAACGCCTGTGTAATGGACAGAGTGTGTATTAGAACCAAAGTAATAAGAGGAAGTCATCGAGAGGAGAGTGTCTAAAGAATGGACTGCGTACGAAGCGCTATAATTAAGAGACTCAGCTAGCTATACTAGGGAATATAGTGGCGATCGTAGCGCTTTGTGCGCTTTGTGGCGCAACCGTAGTGCAGGTGGTCCTGGCCTTCCTATATAATTGCGTAAGATATGGCCAATGTTACATATTGAATAAAAATACATGATAGTGTATCGTGTGCTTGATCAGAAAAGGAAGAAGGGGATGTGTCCAGTCACCGTGTCTATGTACTCGAGTGTAATTGTCCACGTTTGAGGACTGCTTCCTCAGAGTCATACATAATAAGGTTAAGGGTAGTACGGAATGTTAACAGTGAATGAGTGGTGGATGAAGAGGTGATGCACATAGCGTGGTTCACAATCGTAAGTAGATGTGTGGTGAGAACGCTGCTGTGTTGCCGAATATGACTTCCACAGAAGACCGCGCACCAATTGTGTACTCGCACTTTGTATACGTTCTACCATAACATATAGATAAAAAGATCTGTCTCTTGGCATAAATTATAATCTTATGTCGGCCAGTAGTTCATGTATCACCAAACAGATAGACGTGCACGTTATATCTTGTGCTGTTCATATCGTGATAGACTGGAACTGCTGAGCAACACTAAAGGGATAGATATATATAATTGATTCACCGTTAATTCTCGAGAGTAAAGCGGCAGGTTTATGTGTGGTACGGAGATGTATCGACAGCAAAATACACTGTTAAAGTCCGTCTTGCGCTTTGTACACTCTGACAGTGCGGACTTCAAAGGTTAGGAAAATGAGATCAGGGGAATCTTGCTTAGAATACAAATTAATATGCCGAGTAGTTGTGCTTGGTGGTGGCATGTAACTCATGCTGTGAAAATGGATCAGTGAGGGGCACGTCCACTCAGAAGGGGAACACCTCTGAATCTGCTTTACATATGGAGTCACATGACAAGAGAAGAAGAGAGTGATATAATGTGAGAATATGTGTATGGTGTATGATGGTGTACAAGTAAGGAAATTAGTTGTATTTTGGGGACGAGGTCATTAATAAATAATAATATATATGACGATAATATTAGTGGTAATGGGAAAAGTGAGAAAGTTGAAATATGAAATGTATATGCTCAGGTTATATATAGATAAAAATTATATACTGATGAAATAGATTACAAGAATTAGTATAGGCGATAGATAGAATAATAGATTTAGTGATTCGTTCGCTTTGCGTTTAGCTCAGTACGCTAAAAGACCTGAGTGCTCGGATTTTATGAGAGTGCGTGAGGATTTAATAGGTCGGTAACAGAAAGAGATTGTGGAATAGAAGAATAGAGCTATGTAACACATAGTCAGAGTAAGAGAAAGCCTTAGATCTTATAGGTGGATTTGAGACCGGGAAGGCGCCCTTTGTGCATATTACCTTTTATTTAGTAATTAGAGTGTAGAAAATAAACTACACATTTTTTTCGCACAATCAAGAAGAATACCACCGTCATTACTGTGACTGTGCGCAGAACCGCGCGTTGTGCGAGGCGCGCCCTCGACATATGGCTATCGTGAAGATGATATAGGTATTATTCGCTACACCAATTGCACTTTCCAGTGAGCGCCCCACTAACCACTACCCCTCTTAAAATAAATGTTCCACATATTACGACGACAATTTCATTCGCATATCTATTATGCTATACACAAAATCTCTAATAGTGTGTATCTCACATAGAATAATAACATCAACATTTCATCTCCTAATTGCAAGAAATCATATTACGATATATACACGATAAGACTCATAGCATCTCTACTTACTCACTCTTCGTGGTTCTCTGTACCCAGTCAGAGAGAGTCGATTCCCCTGCGAGTAACTCAATCGACAAACAGCACTCACTCTATACGTACCTCACGTCGAGTGATCATGGACTTTGCAGAAAAATTTTCGACGAACTGGTCTAAAACCAATCCAATTTGCAACTCTTTCTGTCTCCAATAACTTAATTTTCTATGTGAACACATCAAGAGACAAAGGCTCCTATTTTAACCAAACAATGACCGTACCATGGATTTTAGGATTATCGTCGTCACCTAACTGTACCACTTTATATCTATTCTCGGTTTATCATATCTCCATTCCAAAGTGCTCGCTATCGTTCACTCTTCAAACTCCTAGCTGTTTGTCGAAGCATGGTTGGGCTAATAGATATAATAAAGAGGGCATTTTTCAATCATTAATTGGAAAAAGATAACCGTTGCTTCCTTCGATCACTTCATCTATTCTTTCTCACTCACATACGAATATCTTTCCTTAAATCATTTATACGGTAGATCAAGACTTCTTCTGTTCAACTCACCTAACCATCCACAGCTCTCACTATAGCATAGTAGGTTTCCATCCCTAACATTGAATGTAACTACTACAATTCAACTTTAGTTCTATTACCAAAAAAATCTACTTCAAAATAACTGTTAGATTTTCTTATTCATGGTTTAACATATCATCCCTAACTTATAATACGCTACAACATATAATGCACGGCTAACCGAGTTAACACAAGACGTAACGGCATCGAACTTAAATAAAGACGGACATAAAAGATAACGCTGGTGAATTCTAGCGTTCTCGAAATCTTCTGGACTCTGCTTTCAAAGCAAACTGCGGAAAGAATCAGCCGGGTATGATATTTGAGATATAATAAGTGTCTCGTCATCCCGCAATTTATTCTTGAGTCCATTCACAATCGTGGTCTCGCTACTCAGCCTACGTGACATAAAGAGTATTCCGCAGTGTGCACTCCCTTTTCATGTTTCTGCAGCCAATATCTATACTCTCCACTATATTACTTGGTGGCTCTTGAAGATAAACTATCAGAGACTTTTAGACTGTAGTTCTTCTAAAGTGCTTTGCTTGTATCAAAGTTCATCTATATATTACTCATATATACACTACTCGAATGGATGCTCGTCCGTGTGATATAATCCAGTGAAGCGGAGACTTCATCTCTCTACTCATAATGTGTGATACGTTGTAATTCTTTCAATTCACATGTGTTCACAACTTTTACGCACTCATCGACGACAGGTCTAAAAAACTCTTCGACATGTAGACCATTGTATCTATTCTAACCAATGACTCCTCTCAGGTCTCTCCTACACTACGTGCGCAGAATATCACATCTTGGCTATCACAAAAATCTAGAATCATAAGTTTCGAATTAAAGAAAAAACTGTTTTTGTGGCGGCACAATACAGCTGAAATTCTTTTTTTTGATTGGTAATCATATCGGACTAGTTGCTACTTTTGCGACCCAATCGTTGTTTCAATTCACATACAATGTCCACATTCTAGCACTATATCCAAAAATATTCGCTACCGTTCACTCAATATTGAAAACCACAGTGCGGTATTTTATGACCGTCGCGCCTCACAAAACGCTGGACAATACAACCTGCGGTAAGTGTATTTTCTTTCTACTCAAAAACGGATTCATCGAATAGAAAATTGATAATTTTGAAACCCTGTATGCGGGATTTTCAGATAGCAGAGTTCAGAACACGTTTACTTATAGATTTAGGTCGTGACTCGAACAGCACTGAAAGAATATACAAGCTTTTTGTTTTTCTCAGCTATATTCCCATCTTCTCACTTATTGCTATTCAGTAATTTTCTCTCTAATCCTCAACCTAAAATCTCGCAATAACTCGAAGCGTGGGAGCGTCACAACCCACTATCCCGGGTATACGCCTTTACGTGCCCGACATAAATTAACACACTACTTAACAAAGAATCACCTTTTGGCGAACATATGTGTCTTTCTCGTACTACCTACAGATATATTCTTGTCAAGAAACAATCAATTAACACCAATGCCATGGGTTTTTGATTCATGTTTCTAATCATGCAAATTGTCCAATGAGTTATTTTACGAACGCAGACATTTTTTTCGTTTTCTCATCATAAAATATGATTTCGATAGATAATTCTTCATTTCCAATATATCGATGTTTCATCATCAGCTAAAAAGAAAAAGGAACCCTATGTATATGCCTTTTGAAATCTGCAATGATCAACGTCGGTCACAATGTTCACTATCAGTCATAACCTCATCTTGATACTCTACCAATTCAGAAGCTACCACCAACAAACCAGTATATTAGGCCATAAACCGTTTGCTGCATAGAGTATTTCCTCTAGGTTTGCATTCTAATATCATCAGACTTGCCTTTGGCAAATCATAATCCTAATCACCAATTCTCCATGTCTTCATAGCTCGCCTATTGCGTGTTAGAACCATCTATTATTTCGAGATATGTTTCAATATTATAGCAGAACATGTAATTAGGATCTCTAGTGTACTAAACATAACTCCCCTATCATCGCGGTTACTGTGTGTCTCTCCAATCGAAAATGAGGCTAGAATCGTGTTAATACACGACCCTCCACGTGCCGAAAAACTACATCCCTTGTTGCTGTACTAAAATACAAAAGAACATATATCTGTGACTCATACAATTAACACCCTGTTCATATAATTATTTCTGATTCGCCACAAAGATTTGATCGCTAGAAACTATGTTAAGTATCACTAATTTGCAGTTCATGCTCCTACATGACTCCCTTACCTTATGAGCTTCACCAAGAAGGGTATTTGACGCTGTGTAGCGTACTGCTCCGCTTCTTTAACGTTGCTCAACTCCTCGGAACTATACCCTCTTCATATTCACATTCACACTCGGTTTTCGACAATAACTTAACCAAATGCCAGTTCAATTCACTCTGCGATAATTTCGTGTGAGAGCGGCGTTTCACAACACAGAGGTGTGTGGTGAATGAACTCTGAACTCCGTGTGTTTAGGTACTCCTCTTGAGCGAGAGGAATATATAGAGAATATATGCAAATGCAATGACAGGAGGTTGTGCATCTTCCATAATTCTTTAATATCTTCGAATACTAACTTAGCCACGACGTTCGTAGCCAATATCTTTTTCTAAGCCCAATCTCTTCACTGTCACTGCTAGTATAATTATGATTCTCATTTATGTATAAAATTTGTATATCAATCCTTTGAAAATAAGCTCATAAATTATAGGTATAGGTCAGGCTTTAAAAATAATGTGATTTATACAGATTTCTCTATCATTAGTTATCAGACGTATCATATAACATACCTATATCTATAGTAGATTTTCCAATGAAGCTAAAGTGCTATAGCTATTATCGTGCATTTCTGCTATATTTACTATCGCTTCTCACAGAACGGCTGCGTAAATATATTATATATATATATATATATATATATATATATATATATATATATATATATATATTTATATAATTAATATATATATATATATATATATTATATATAATTATTATATATATATATATATATAATAATATATATATTTATATATATCTATATATATAATATTAATGATATATATATATATATATTAATATATTAAATATATAATATTATATATATTAATATATTTATATATATATATATAATATTAATTGTCAGCCTACTACGGTACCTATACTCTCTATATTAATATACTATTTAGATATCCTATTACCCATAATAAAATGTCTAGAGATCTACTATATAGTTTACTAAACTACATACCGGAGCTTTTCGATTTGACTATAGCATCCTATAGGGGTGGATGCATAGAAAGTTAGAATCTCCATATAGTGTATGCTATACTCTCATTACGAAGGTTATATCATACTATAGTGCATTAAGTTTATATTACTTTACGTGAGTTTTGCCAAATCACTATTGACAAATACTGCATCTGACACCAGTATCCCTGCAGGAGATACCTCAGATATTTAATATATAAATTAACTTAGGCATATTGCTAACTATATCAATAGTTCATTAAACATACCTTCATTTACCATAACATCCCACTTTAGCATAATAGTAGTCTAGACTCTTATCTATTTATTATAGTACGAAGAATACACACCTATGGTACTATATAACATACATACCCACCATTTTGCTTATATAAATGAGTCATACTTGAGTACCTCAATCTCCTATCTATAGTATCACTATATACTGCTGCTATATGTTAATACTAAGCATATTTATCTATGTTCCATTCCGTGAGCACCGATTATCAATCAGGTGAATTTATCATTCACTAGTGGTTTACGTGTATGAGTCTAAACAATAAGATGGAGTCAACTTTTGGTTTTCACTCCACTGATATATATAATTACTGCTTGATAGTCTACTCTGCATACTAATATGCACATACAACTATTATATTCTTTTAATGACTACTCTCAATACCACCCTCTATGCATGCCAGGCGTGTGTATGTAGCAGAGTGTCTGTAAGCAGATAGGCTATATAGAGAATGGCAAATATATAATAATTATGACGTGCTCTATCTCTTTCTATATCTTCTGACATACTCCTTCATACTCGTATACACCAATAGATATATACTCTCGGTATTTTAAGCTCACTCGCATTTATTGAGCGGAGTAATGTTCAGCGCTTAGCTCCCATGGCCTGAGTGTAGCGTGCTCGCGGTGTACGATACTCTGCTCCACTTTTACTAGTGGTATAAAAGCCAGCTCGACTAGGTTAGTAGTGATAGCCTCCGGAATACGTAGACGAACCAATTAGGTCGGTGTCGTAGGCCTGACTTGCCTGCGTCTCATAAAGCAAACAGATAACTCCTTGTTGGTAACCAACCATCGCTTATGTACGTGAGAGATACACATGAGCGAATTGAAGATGATTGTTTGAGATAGCAGCCACGGCCAAAAACATGCTGGTACACGATCTCTCGTTGAGCTTGGATCGAGAGACGTGTGTTACTCACAAGAGAGAATAAGCCTCTGTAATCTACTATATCGACAAGGTAAGCCTATAGTGCGTATACCATGTGCGTGAAAATTTACCTCATTGCATTAACGTTTATAATTAAAAACTGCTCTCAACTCTTTTACAAGCGCTAGGTTCAAATCGTGTGAAGTGGATGGCTTATGTCTGAGAGAGAGAGTCTTAGGACGAGAGTAATCAGCGGGAATAACACGCAGCCACCTTAGAAATATAAAGCTCTACAAGCAGACCTATGGGCTCGAGAGCTGCGTGATAAGGTACACGCAACTCTTGAAGATCGTCGCCAGACGGCGTTCTTGGTAACCACGCACACACGCCGCTGTGATACGAGGATAGTTAATCCAGAATAAGGTGCACGCCTCCGTAATAATGAGTGAACACACACCCAAATATCACTCGTCAGTCCACGGGCCCAGCTCAATCATTTCCATCTTGTGTGAAAAATTTTGCCTTTCTCTCGCTTCAAATACCTTTCTCTCTGAACGGCCAAAGTAGTACAAGTATAATACGCCATCAAGTTTAGCATTAAAGTACATATCATCTCATTGAAAATATTGTCGCCCAAAGATCTTCTTTGTATACATAATCTTATTAATATTTTTTCTTTTTACAAGTTTATACTTATTTTTATTCATATTTATAAGTTTATTTCTAATTTTAGTGCACACTATTCGTCTTCATTTCTTCATACTATTTGTGGTCATTAGACAACTTTAAAAAAAAGAATTATATAATATATTATTGATATCTGGTTACCCACCTTTTATCAGCTAGTAAAAATATAATGGATTGATCACTTTGTATTACAATCACTAAGAAGCACTGACTATATCGATATAAACAATATAAGCCTACTTTTGTTTAGTAATATTGAAGAGTATCTATTTTACAACTGTCAGAGTAGTATAATAGGTCGTTTTATTGTCACTTTCTATCTTTTTTCTTGATTCGCACTGTGAAATATTTCATAAAAACCATATAGAGACATAATATGATAAGCATTTTCCTTCATAGACAATCATTAAAATAGTGTGACTATTCATTCGCCGCGATGATTGCTCATATACTACTAGATGAGTTTTTACTGATACTCATTAGTGACCGATATATTGTCGAACTATACAGAATATGTGAGGTCCTATAATATACATTTGACTAATATATATATTATATCAATTATTATATATATATTATATATATATATTAATAATATATATATATTATATATATATATTAAATAGGCAAATATTGATATTTATAAATATATAATATAGTTTATGTAATATTTTTTAATATACAATTTTTAATTATTAACCTCTAATATTAAATATAGAAATAATTATAAATTTTTCTTTAAAATATTATATTTATTAATATAAAGAATTTGTGATATTTCTGTTACTTATATTTGCTTTTAATGGGGTTCTTATATCGATGGAGTTTTTTCACGTATTATTGTGGGTGGAAACACTAACTTTAAATCCACTTCCTATTAATATATATATATATATATATATTATATAATATATTATATATATATATATATTAATATATATATATATTATATAATTATATATAAATATATATATATATATATAATATATATATATATATATATATTTATATATCTTATATATATTAATATATATATATATATATACTATATACCATATATATCTTATAATATATATTATATATATATCATCATATGTAAGTCTAATACCCTATATAACCTCAATATATAACACAATCATTACATATAAGCTATATATACTATACTAGTCACAAGTGGAATAGTCCATCCCTCATACTCTATCATAAATACCCATCCATATATAACTCTAGCATCTAGTTCGTATGGCTACGACTTCTATTTTCTCCCTTACCTTCCTAAATACTCATTAATACTTATCTAGCACTATTCACTTCTATAACTACTGATTCACAAACTGACATCCTACCTATAAACTCAAATATATATATCTATATATATATATATATTATATAGTATATTACCCTAACCCCTAACACTTAATCCATCATCAGTACTATATTTACTACCGGCACATTAATAAATAATCTATCTACCATATTAGCCATATTAAAAGAAGAATTAAAAACGAAATTTAGATACAATTACTATAACTTCAAGAATTTTCAAGATATATACTATACTCATCATAATATATATATATATATATATTATATATATATAATTTATATATATAATTTAAATGAGTATAGTACTCATATATATATATACTCCACCAAATAACCCTGGCTCTCCAACAAACTCCTCACGCTCACGTAGTCACACCTAGTCTCATAATAATTATTCATACATATCCAAATCTTCATTCTCTAGTGAGAGGGATATTGTTACATAACGCTACTGTGAACCCTAGCAACAACAAAGATGAAAGGAAAAACGGTGACTTGAGTGGTGGGATGTGAAATGTGTGCGTGCTGGTGTGGGAAAGATGTAGAGAGGCGCCGACCTGGGTATAAGGAGTTGCCAATTTTTCGAATGAGTGACCTGTGGTAGCAAAGACTACCTCTGACCCCCAAAGCAACCATATCCATAAGCTAGATAGACTTAGTGAGTGAGATCTCCTGTGAAGTTTCCTCAGATTTACTTAACATAACCTCACTGCCGGTATAAATCTCCTTAGCATATCCTGTCGAGCTACAGCAGGTTGACAAGGTATCGCAGTAGTCGGAAATTCTCGTGCACGACTCATGGTCCCTATGATGCTGAGAGGAACAACGTTGAACGAGTAGTACGATTTTTTGGGAATAATCATGCAATTTATGTTCCTCCTGGATGGGGTGAGCTCTCGCGCAGCTACAATTGCATCACGCTGGTTGAGCTAACGTGACCGGTAGACATAGTTGGTATAGGTGATCAAAAAAAGGGATGGTAATAAGCAGCAGGTGGTTTTGGGGTGGCGGAGAAAATGAGACTGGGTAGGAGGTGATATGGATTTCTGTGAGAGAAGAGAGGTAATGTGGTGTAATAATATTCTTTAAACAAAGGTATCCATAAGTATACTAGGTTGGTGTAGGTAGAGATGGTATCGAAGTGAAAAGTATGGCATTGATTTTGTGTTGGGTGAAGAAGGAAGATGTTGAAGTTGTGTTGGATGTTAAATCAGTGAGTGGGTTTGGAATGGGATTATCGATCATTTATGTTGTTCTATGTAAAATTAAGTTTAGTGGGGGCTTGGATGGAAAAAGGTGATACGAAAGGAAGTAAGGTAAAATTAAGAGTGAGAAGTTACAGTGAGCAAGACAATAAGGATAAGTATGTAAAGAACGCTCGGTAGTAAATCGGTTGAATGTGAACACAAGTTGTACTGAACCAATCTGGGGGCAATGAAGGAAGCAATTGTTAGTAGTGCAAGGAAGTGATGTGGATGTGCTAAAGTAGGAAGTAAGCTGTTAACAGCGAATGTGGAATGAAGAGGTGATGAAACGGTTAAAAGGTAAAAAAAGAAGCATGGTTGAATGTCTAAAAGCAAATGATGAAGTTTCAAAAAAGAAATGATGCTTTTAATTTATAATAAGGAGGAATAGGCCCACTAAAAGGTGCAGGAGAAAACAAGCGGTAAATGAACAGTTGTTGGGAAGGAGGATGAATGAGGACATACAAGGGAAATAGGAGCGCGAAAGGTTAAGAATAGAATAAGGGGAAATCTGCTTAGAATAATGGAATAGGGATGGTGCCTTTTGTAACTGATGAAATGGATGTGGGGGAGTGTTGAAAGAAAACTTCGAAAATCCTGCACAATATTAAACAGTATGATGAGGTGTTAGTGAATGTATGTGGGTTTTGATGGCACAAGAAGGATAGGTATTTGGGGATGTGGTTATTAGTAAGGACGAAGTAATGGTAGAGTGAGAAAGTTGAAGAATGGTAACTCTGCAGTATAGATTGAAATTACTGGTGAAATAATCAAGAGCGGAGGAGAATGGTGATTGATTGGATTTGGATTTGTGCAATAAAGCGTTTATGGTGAGTAAATAGTTCAAGGGATGGGAGGAAAGCGGTAATAGTACCCTTGTAATAAGGGGAAGGGAGAAAAGGGGAACTTAGAATTAATAAGGGAAATAAGTTTTATTGATTGTTGTAGGGAAGGTTATGCTGGCATTTTGGTCGAAAGAGTGCGCTGTTCGAGTGATGAAGGACTGATTGGTGCACAGTGCGTTTAGGAGTGGTAGGGATGTGTGGATCAAATTTTTTACATTAAACAAATGATTGAGAAAATGAGGGAGAAAGAGAATAAATTAATATTTAGGTTTTATGGATTTGCAACAGGGGTATGATAGAGTTAATAGGGAAGCTTTGGCAAGGTATTAGTGATATATGGTGTTGGTGGTAGGGCTTCTGAATGGAATCAAAAGTCATGTAATGACGATAGTGAAGCGTGTGTAAGAATAAATGGTGTCAATGGTGATTGGTTTAGGATTAATAGCGCGAGTGAGACAGGGTGTGTTATGTCCTCCTTGGTTTTATTCAAATTTGTATATGGATGGGGTTTATGAAAGAATTCGAGGTTGGGGATGGAAGGGAATGGTGTTAGACTGATGGGGAATGGAGATGAGTGGAGGGGCCCTATCTATTATATGCGGATGATTTGTTCTGTGTGGCGAATCTGAAGAGAGTTTGAGAGGATTGGTAGAAGATTTGGCAGGATATGTAAAGGGAGGGGTTGAAAGTAACGTAGATAGGAGTAAGGTTATGGTTGTGGAGTGAGGACAATCCTCAGTGTGTGTTATGTTAGATGGTGAGCAGCTGAACAAGTGTCTGAGTTTAAATATTTAGGGTATGTGTTGGTGAAGAAGGGAACGCATGATGCAGAGTGTAGTTAGGAAAGTTGTGTACATGCAGGAAGGTTGCTGGTGCAATTAAATGGTTGGTGAAAAAAGGACCACGTCTTGAGTGCGCTAGGGTCTTACATGAGGGTATGTTGTTACTGTGTTATTGTATGGTTGTGGAGACTATGGTCTGGAATAAGAAGTATAGAGATCTAAAGTTCAATGTGTTTCAGATGGACGTCTTAGGAGCACTGCTAGGTGTGAGAAATTACATAAAATGGGAATGAACTTATTAGAAGAGTTGTGTGGTGTGGAAGAAGGGGTAAATGAAGAGAATAAATGAAATAGGGTGATAGTATGTTGAGATGGTTTTGGTCATTGTGGAAGGAATGAATGATAGTCGTTGGTTAAGCGGATGTATAGTGGTGAGTGTGTTGGGAACCGACGCGGCTGGGAGACCGAAGAGAAGTGAATTGAGTCGGTGAACGAATGTCCTGAAGGAGAGAAATGTGAGTTTGGCAGAGGCGAGAATAGTCGTGCAATAGGAGTGAATGGTGGGGTTTTTGTATGGGGCATGGTTGTGGCCCACATGCTTGGGCCAAGGGATGAACTCTTACATTACGATTTACAATAGTGAGGGTCCGTGTTGTGTCCCATGAAGCTCTAGGGTGGGATTTTCATGTCCTTGTGACGAACGTTTTTCACTCAATATGGTAACAGAGGGGGCGGTAAGGCTGGGCTTTCCTTTCGACTTTTGTCAATATTCTTCTACTGTTTTCTTTTCCGATGCATGACACGCACCTTACCCCAGGTCTTGGGGCAAAAAGAGGAAGATAAGAAAGAAGATATTATATATATATATATATATATATATATAATTATATATATATATTATATATATATATATATAACTATATATATATATTATATATATATATATATATATATATATATATATATATATATATATATATATTATATATTATATATATATATATATTTTTTATTATAAATAAATAATATTATATATATATATTATATATATATTATATATATATATATATATATTTCAGATTTTGAATAATAATAATAATAATAATAATAATAATAATAATAATAATAATAATAATATGCGAGTAATAACCGTCTATGGATGGAATAATGTTCGTCAAAGTGAGACCCCCAGTGAAAAATATGCCTTAAACGAGACAGTGACCGAAAGGAGTGTCATAGATGTAAAATGTACTTCCCTCGATTGTTCTTGTGACTTAAATTACCTTCATTCCACTTACTTAAAAGGTAGAGAAAATATTATATTTGGAGAAGCATTTTCCGCCGCGGATCGCGCAATTGAATTAGCTTTATCTTGCATAAAAGAAAATGAAGAGGCTATTATTCAAATACATATTTTAGGGAAGTATATTTGCGAAGACGTTCGTGAGGATATCGTTAAAATAAAATGTAAGATAGCTTACAGAATTATTAAAAAGTTCATGAAGATATATGAACTAAATAATCGAACCAAATTAGATATATGTAAAGCATACAAAGATATTGTGGTGGAAAAGTACCTTTTTCTGGAATCGGAAAATTCATCTTATCCTTTTCCATTGCATGTATCTGTATTTGTGTTGCTTGTAAGAGCAGTTAAGTGGCTGTCGATGATATCAACCGAGAGTCTTGCTAAAGAGGATAATGAATCTTTTGATGTGTTGAAAATTCAATGTTATAATAATATTAGTTATTTTCATTTAATGATTGGAAATCATGAAGAAGCCGTTACTGCAGCAAGTTTTGTAATTCATCGTATTCCCAACAATACAAAAGCCCTTTTTAGAAGGGCAGTGGCCAATACCAACCTTCAGAATTACGAGAGTGCCTGTACGGATCTCAAAATTATAATAAAAAATGAGCCCTCGAATAATCGAGCCAAAACACAATTGGAACTAGTTTGTGAGAAAATTAAGTCTTTGGATGATGTGTATGCAAAAGCAATGAAAAAGTTTTTAAATTTAAAGTAAATTTATTGAAATTTATTGTTTCTTTCACCTTTATGTTTTACAAACTTTTATTAGTTTCAAATTAACAGCTCGTGCAATTTGAATATTTTACGAAATTATACTTGGTAAAATTACGTTGTTTAAAAAAATATTATTTTCACAGGACTATTCAGTTGTGCTGTAAATGTTTTATTTTTTCTGATAATTTCTAAAATTGTGTCAATCCTTTATCCCCAATATATTTAAGGTTATTTCATCTTTTGAATTACGTGACATGGCATATAATTAACTAATGACCTGTTAGGGAAGTTTATAATACCTTCCGCTGTATAATGATAGTAATGCGAAAAAATTGAAACATTTCAAATAATCTTCTAAACGTATGGTTTCACGATGCAGGAGTCATGACTTGGGAAGTTAGTGTGTTATTATCCGAGACTTGCCACGCCCACATGCTCGGTTTCACTGAATACGTGTAATAATAAACGATAAGGTGCATTTGTTTGGTATATCTATCAAACGAATAAAATATGCTATATCCCATAAACCTCTATTAAAAAGATAAGATTAAATTCCATTAACTCCTCCTCTTATATTGGTAGCTCTTCAGGATTCTTTTTTCATTACCTTTCTCTCTAGTAGTTATCATTATTGCAAATGACAACATAATTTCTCAGGCGCGTGCGTATTAGGTTCAGACTTTTCTCAAAGTTTTTTCGTGGTTTACAATTTGAATGTTCCGTTTCTAGAAACAGTTATGTTAGGCCAGTTTTAGAGTATTGTGCACAGGTTTGGGCCCCTTATTTAAGAAAACACATGTTGGAGAAAGAGTGCAATGTATAGCAACAAGGATGATTTCCGAGTTTGAGGGTAAAAGCTATGAGGAAAGACTACAGGACTTGGGAATGTTTTCTGTAGAAATGTAATTTCTAAGAGAGACGTTATGACACAAGTCTAGAAAATATTTACATCTATTGATACTAGGGATGTGGAGTCGGGGAGTAGGTAGTTTTGAAGAGAGTGGAGTCGGAGTCGGCAATTTTGAAAAGGGTGGAGTCGGAGTCGGTAATTTTGAAGAGGGTGGAGTCGGAGTTGAAGTCGGTAATTTTCAAAAGGGGTGGAGTCGGAGTCGGTAATTTTCAAAAGGGTGGAGTCGGAGTCGGTAATTTTCAAGAGGTCGGAGTTGGAGTCGGTAATTTTAAAGAGGTCGGGGTCGGAAAATTTTTGAACCGACTCCACAACCCTGATTGATACTACTGAGACCAATAAATTTTTTATAGTAGGTCACAGATGAGAGTCTAGGGGACACGATCAGAAAATTAAGAAGGCATGCCATCTTGATTGTAAGAAAACACTCATTCAGTAATTGGATTGCTTATTTTTGGAATGGTTTGCCGCAGGAGGAGGCTGAGTGCTGCTCACTTGCAACATTTAAAAAGGATTGATTAGGTATGTGGATGGTTTGGGCATAATCTAGTATATTTTGAATATCCCAAATTGGCGGGTTTTTAGTTAGTTATTAAGATAAAACTATGTAATTAAGACATTTGTTAAAGCTTATTGTGGGGTTACCATGCACCTTATCTATAGTTATGGATTTTATAGCAGCCTAGTTGGTGTAGACTATTTAAGATACTGACAAGCCTTAGGGTGCTGTGTAGGTTTTGCACTAACGTGTTTGGTGTTTGGGTCTATTTACTCTAGCTGATTGGGACAGTCTTGATAGGCCCATGGGGCTTCTAACTGTTTTCATACTTTCAATGTTTCAATAACCTCTAAGGAGTCTTGATTTTATCATACAGAAACCATCAACATCCTGAAGCTTTCGCTCACTTTCCCACTTCAGAAGTGCATGGAGTCTTAAAAATAATTCGGCTTTTAAGGCTTCCATTCTTTCTTTACGAGCGTAGTAGTAGTTTTTAAAATTTCTTATAAAGGGTCTTCTAATATTTGGAGAAAGGAGATTATATATTTTTTTTTCTAATTATAATAGAAGAAAATTTTTTATTGAAGAATGCGAAATTCGGCTTTTAATGCAAAAACATCGAAACTCATTTTCAGTATTTGTCTTTCATTCATCCATTTTTTCAGTCATTAGCATTTCTTTAAGCTTTCGTTGACTCCCAGGGGTTCAAGGACCACAGGTTAAGAAACGCTGCTCCTGATCATATAAAAAAGGTTTTAATTCTTTCACAGGAAAAAAAAATCTCCGAGAAATATTTTTTCTCTCACTGCCCACAACCCTCACTATATCCATTATCTATACCTACATTATATATACTATATATATACCGTTACCATATAGTATATATATATATATATATATATATATTATATATTCTATATATATATATTATATATATAATTTATATTATATTATATATATATATATATATATATATATATATATATATATATATTATAGGATTTGAGTTTGCGAATGATGAACTCAGAATATCCTATAAATGTTTATTGAAAGAATTGTTAAAATATGCACATATATACCAGATAAGGCAGAATTAATAAGAACGAGACCAGATCATACCCCAGACTAGAATAAATAAATAAAAAAAAACGTTTGTTAGTCTGGGATGCAATATACTGCAATGTGATGGATAGTGGTGAGGAAATAATTAGTAAATCCTCCCCAAGATATATATATCTATTGCATTATATATTACAACAAATATTTTGATGGTACCTGCTGGAAATAGCCAAAGATATGAGGTAGATTATCATATTTTGATGTACCCAAAACATGACAAGATATTCGTACTAATGCTTCTTTCCGTCAGTAATCTGGCGAAAATGGGGACTAGCTTTCGGTTGCAGCAGAGGCTAGAAATGAAGCATCAACACGTAGATAAATATGTTATCATAGCTTCGGTGCCCGTGAAAATATTAAAAGTTGTGTAGCATTAATGTTTTCTTTTCGTCAGCAGCCTGATGGAAATTGTGCCATGTCTTCGGCTAGAGGCTATAGGTGAAAATATTAATACTAACACATGGTTTGCCACACTGATGCCTGCTTAAGGTACGGCTATACAAGGGCATGCCTTAAAAGAAATGTGAGTTTGGCAGAGGCGAGAAGAAGGTGCGCCCTAATTGAAGTGAACTGTCGGGGTTTTGCTGGTAGGGGGGTATGTGTTGTGGCCACCTGGGCCAAGTGATGAACCCCACATGAGCATGTGAGCTGACAGTGTGTGATTCGCTGCGTCGCCGTGCGCTCCTCAGAATTGCAGCTGTCTGGTGGCTCGTGAATCCTCTCGTCACTCGCGCAGGTCGAGTTCTTTACTATAGAGATGTTGAGATATACTGGTGTGTTGGATGTGTAGAGAGACTGTGGCTTTTCGTATTAATATTTTTATTTATGGTGATAATATTTCTTCTCTCTCGCTCACCTCTCTTCACCTGAGCCTTTCTGCGCCAGATGATGTTTATACGCATCCGTACCCCCACAGTCTGTGGGTAGTGAGTGATATAAGTGATTTTGAATATGTCTACTGAGCTAACCTCACTACGACGTGATACTTAACCCGTACTACTAGTTTTGGGTCTTGAGACCACACCTCCGCTTGTTATGGTTTATTTGTGAGCTTATTCGTAATTTTTAGGTATCGTATTAGGGTCATTAGCTAATTTTTTTATCATGAACATATTTATTTTCGTTATTACTAGCCGCTCATATATATGCCTCACTACTACTGAGTGATTGTTTATTACCTCACGTGAGTATACCAGTGTTACGTACCACAGGAGAAGTACATACACACAAGTTTGATGGTGCCGTCATCGAGCTGGTCTCGAATACGTCACTCCTCCCGGTTTGAGGAACTTTGCCACCTATATTCACATACAGAGTTCTACTAAACTAGCACCAAATACCTCTTTTTTGTACTATATACTTTACTTTTGCTGAACGGGTGGTAGGTAGTTAATATATAACGTGAGCGGCGAGCTTATGTATAGGGGTATAGCCTGTATATTATAGTCCGACGGTAAATTATTATTTATTATATATACTTTTTTTGCTTATAGAGCCGTACTTTTCCAAGCCTTTATTAGTATGTTATTTATCATTCTCTCGACCTATCTATTACTGAGATGTTTATATGCCCATTTTTTATTGTATATATATATCATGACTGGACCGCACGCAGAGCATATGTATCGCAGAAGCTATAAATTCATTCAGTGTTAGTTGGAGTGTATGAGTGAAGCATGATAGTGAATCTTAATTATAACACTGAGCGTTTCTGAGTTTGTACGTTTGCAGCGGTTTTCTTAAACATTTATGACTCTGTACATTGGTTAGCACACGAGCGCAAAGCCACTGAGGAAATAGTTGTCTCATGTGAACTTCTCTTCCCGACTCTTCAGCGTTAGCTGAGAGTGAGGTTGGTAAGAACTTTCGAACTTGCTCGTTACATATAGGGACATTCGTGACCCTGCTTCCCGGCACTCATCAGGTAAACCACTAGTACTAAATCACCTACTCTTAGTTATACTACGAGACCGACACACCTAATAGAGTTGCCTTGCTGCAGGAGGGATTTGTTACCACACTTAAGAATGTATTTGCGAACCGGTCCCTATAATACACAATAAATTATATCCCTTACACCTTGCTCCTGCACCACACACCCATGATAAGTATTTTCACTGTGTGCATACTCTATTACCTCCTTCTATGTATTGCTCGCAAGGGCCGATGTGTCGCCGAGTTGATAACGTGGACGGGGGTTAGAAGAGCTGTCTGATGTAGAGTGGAGATGCTCTATAAGAGATTTTTAAGAGTCTTCAGTTTTCCTTTCGTGGATCGCTATGAAATAGTGAAGTTGGGATCTTTGCACCGCCATCCATAGTTAGTGAGATGCGTAAAATTTGCTCGAATACACCACACGTCGTGCAATTTCACTAAATACTAAGGACACAGGGAGTGGCGGCTCCAGTGCGTGCGCATGCTCGCAATGCATACACCCCAGTTCTTCCGAGGCTTATTGAGGTGCATTCCCCGAGAGACAGAGCCTCGTGTGCTTCTGTCAATAGTCGCGTAAATGAGAGAACTTGGACATCGCGAAGATGCTGCACAGACAAAGTCAGGTGGCGAATAGATGAGCTCTATACACCGCACGAGCCTGTCACTGAAGCCTCATTTCCTCAGAGCGAACAGACGTTACACACGGTAAGCAGTATCCACGCGTATGGGGATGCTTTAGTGATATAGTCTCTAAGAGAATGAGTACAACGTATCTGCTAAGGACACCACCTCGGTGCTAAAACAGTTATATAATATCACAACTGTTGCAAATGGGCTGGGGTACGTGGGCGGAGATCTGAATATGGTGAGAGAATGAGATTTGAGGAGTTGCCTTGCACACTTTCTCTCGCGAATTTTGCGTGCATCACGAGGTGCGTCATAGAATGGGAAGTTTAATACTAGACAGGGTGCTGTTCTAGGATAACAATAATCGTATTGAGGTATCTTACTCTGAGGTTAGTGGCGCTCTCATCTCATGTGTCGACATTGTGGAAGCAACGGGCGTGGAAGGCCGGGACCCGCGTAGTGGTTTGTGAGCTGTTCGATTGATGTCTGTGATAGTACTTCTTCCCACGAGGGTGTAACATAACGAAGTCAAGTTTTGGACGAGGGTATTATTTTGTCCTGTTAGGGTTCTCAATACTCTTCACGCTCACATCACTCGTGAGATATAGTGCCAATCCATGTAATTCGACTAGTGTGTGGATAGCTACAGGGTAGGGTTCCGAATTTTTATATACTGGAGAAATCCCTGTCGGCTCATAGGCTCTCTCGCCTTTCGTGATATCCGTCGGGTGAATTTAAATCCATCCGGATGATCGCACGCTCTATCATTTCTTAAGTAGCTTTAAACTAATTAAGATCGGTTCTTGGAATTAAATAAGAAAAAACTCTTGTGAGGTTTAACAATTTGCCAGAAATACAAATACAAATATAAAACTAGTGTTTATAATCATTATAACGTTTCATTACTTCCCTTGGGTTGTTCATTCTAGATCAGAGGGACTTGAAATGCCTCTGTTATCAATAAATTCTCCACTTGTTCTAACACTGGAACAACCGAGCATAATGAACATCAGTGAAAGATTATTTAGAAAATTGCGTCTTCAGAAGAGAGGAACACATAATATCAAAATCGTAACTTATACATATATCTAATTAATATTGAAACCGACTATATAGTATATTATTATAAATTGATTAACACTCCTGGATTTTATACACTACTGTTTTATCATGAATACGTATATAATACCACATAAATAAACATTATCTACCGGGTCACTATTTCCATGATCTCTTAATAGTCGTTATTCTCTCTATAAATAATGAACCCAAAATCGAACAAAAAAAAATAAAAGATAAACTAGCATTTTACATCTCCCCACTTATTATTGCTTACTCTATATAGTACTATATCAATAATATGGACATTCTACTGATTAATTCTTTATACTGCTATGATAGAATCATTTTAAAAGGACTTTACTCTCCTGCTTGTCTCTAATATATAATATTTTGATTAGATCAAAAAATATTAGATGACTTAGAATACAAAGAACATTTGTTCATTTATAAACATACAAAACCATTTCATATGGAATAGTACATATCGTAAGATGACACCGATAACAACACTCGCCTCATAACTCTCCTCACGTCATAATATCCCCACCAAGAATTACTAATATATATTAATATTGCGCACTATTATAATCCTGCATACTTTTTAATAATTCGAGGACACATAATATTCTCCACAATAATAAAATACAGAGACCATCTCAAAACATAAGAGTAATTATAATTTTGATAAAATCTCAGTCTATCTTGTAATTATTACTGATGTTACTATTCACATATTATCAAATTAAGACCACTTAATACCATACCTTTCACATTATTCCATTACTCATGCGCTATTATCAGTTGCTTTGAGAGATTTAAGCTAAAGAGTAGAGTTTATATTTATTATTAAATATACATTCAATCAACTAATATTATATCTATACCAATTGGAGTTTTCATTTAAGCAAACAAGTAAACAAGTTCATTCTATCTTAAGTAATTTAAAACTATCTTCTGGTAAGCACCTAATACGCTTTTCACTATCGATATCTAATATGATTATTTCCTCTATTTCATAACGGATCTCTTCACTATCTGTCAATGATGCATTGCACATAGTGACTGTTAAAACTCAATTCATAATCTAATCACTAAAATAAAGAAATTCCTCATATCCAACTCTTTACCCATAAATCTAACTTGAATAATAACTAATTCGATTGAAAAATAATGTGCACTACTTACTAGAAAGACCAAAACTATTGAGTAATCTGACTAAATAGGTATGTTGGATTTTGAGTATATTTATAGACTAATGAGTGACAATTGTTCGTCACTTGTTTATAATTGCATTATATGTAGATATGAATATAACTGATATATCCTACATGATATAAAATATCGATGATAATATATCCCATCCACACTATGATAAGCTTTATTCTCAATCTACTTAAGTTATTAATTATAGGTTTATACTATAGAACTAGCAAAGACCCATATAATTGTTATTGTGTTAATTACTTTATTAATTTACACCTCTATTTTACTAGTTTCTACATATCATCAACTTAATATCCAGCACACTTATATACCTGATCCACGCATAAACCGTATGCACATTATAATATTTTCGCTTGAAATCAATTGAGTTAAGATGAAAAGTATCTAGATTGAATGATTGAACTCACTATTAGTTGCAACCCTCCCTTTTATGATAGATTGTAACACTATAAAGAAGACTATTTAATGAAGATAATTTATTGTAGATAGATCAACTACAATTAGAGAATTAGGACGAATTATATTGCTCCCTAATAGTATAGTAGATTTTAATTAAGAGTTTTTCCCATATTTAACACACAGTATGTTTCCTAGTACTATATTATGTATTAATCTGTCACTATGTAAAACAACCTCTTACATGAAAGTAACTGAAACTGGAATATGTGGATTATATACTATTATCTCATCCCCTTTATAATAATTCAATAGACACTCCAGAATAAACAATATAATGATTTATATCTATTCTATGTTTCTAAATATTCTTTATTCGTTAACTATAAATTATGTCTTACTTTGAGTTCAATAAATTTCTTAAATTCATCCAGGCCAATATCCCTCGCAACATTAATGAATATATAGGTTTCTGTTCAGTTATTTATCCTAAGATATAGCATGCCTCAATATTTTCTTGTTTCATCTATTTAACACGAGTATCCAAAATTTCAACTCGTCTTTATATTACATAAATATACACCAATATTATCCATTGTTGCTATTATTCAGAATTATGTGATTTACCCATTCACAGAAGATTAGACAGAGTAGCGCAATTAGAATATATGAATTATATATAGGAAATAGATACGATTAAAATAATTAGTTAATTCTAAATCTGATAAGTTTTACTATTGATATCTGAACTTTAGGGATCTAAATATATAAAATTAATTATCTAAGTTAAAATAATAACGACAGTATTTCTCACCTTTCATTTATGATGAATCTGATGAATGATGAATGAATCTTTTTCTGATAAAATGTAAATCATATTTCTTAATTGATGAGTTATATGTAATGATGAGTTAAATCCTTATGAGATTATATAATGTTTATATATATAGCCATACTCATACGCAGAGTTTATGATAATTGATGAATATATGTATATGAAATAGTGATAGGAATAATATAAATATAATGAAGATATAGTTAAAATCGACACATAGTATAGAGAGATTTAGTAAAATATATAATAAAATATTAAATGATGTATTAAACAGTAGTGATAAAGATAATGATTACTATTATTGACTTCCTGATTATTATCTTCCTTCTCGTATTATATATAATCTTTATTTATACACAGTCTCCATCTTTATATAGTTCCTTAATAATAATATTATATTACTGAAGAATTATATGGAATATTTTATGTAATATCCCAAATCGTTGTAAATGCAGAAAAATTGAATCATTAATCTTCGTTATAGTATTACCATCTATTATAAAATTTATATGCTAAGATTATACTATACATCAACAAAGAAGTAAAATTAAAATAACAATATATAACATTATAATTATAAAATATTATAAAGTAATCGATAGTTTACTGCTAAAATAAGAAAACATAAAAGCCGCCTCAAAGAAATAGAAAGGATGCTTTGTCATACACAAAAAAGCAATGATCAATGCATATCCCATTACACATTTATCAATATATATTATATATATATATAATAATATGTTAGAATCTTTAAAAATTTATAACTTCAATTATTTTCCAAATTCAGTTTTATATCTGATATAAGAGATTAAACTTAATATAAATAATATTAAATAAATATAAATAAAAAAATATAATATAATAAAATATATATATAATAAATATAGATAATATATATAATATATAAAAAAGAAAATAATAATAGATATAAATAAAATAATAATATATATAAAAAAAATAATAATTAAAATAATAAAATAAATAATAATAACACAAATATAAATATAATAATATTAAATATAAGAAAAATATATAATATAATAAAAATATATAAGATATATATAAATGAAACTTTAATTGAAAGTGGATAAGTATGATAGTATAAATAAAAAATAAAAGATTTCAAACAGATATTACAATAGATAAATTAATAAATATATAATAAATATATAATAAATATAGAGATATATAAATATATATATATCTTTTATCTTTCTTCAACCTTTCCTCTCATGCCACAAAGTAACTGCGGTAAAAAAAAAAGGATGACTGTAACCGAAAGCATCAAGAATAAGAAAAATAGCAGTCATAGATAAAAAAGAAACTAATGAACAAACAGTCGAAAAGAGAAACACTCAGCGCTTAACCGCACCCCTCTGTACCATAAAATTAGTACGGAGGCAGAGCCGTCACAGACGAAAAAATCCACCCTAGGCATATACAATGGGACCAGCGACGGACCCTCAGTTATGGTATAATCGTCAAATGTAGAGGTTTAATCCCCTTGGCCCACAGGTGGGCCACAACTATCACCACCTACATACAAGGTATACCCCGCCATTCTCTCCTATTCAGTATGCACCTTTATTTTGGCCTCTACCAAACTCAACAATTTATATTTAACTCTCTTCATATGGACACATTTCGTTTCAACGACTTACAATCCACTTCCTCTTGTCTTGAGTCTCTCAAGCGGTCGGTCCCAAACACCAGTATCACAGGACTATATATGAATCCGCTTAACAACCAGTAGAACTATCACTCATCCTTTATATCCACATGACCAACCATCTCAATCTATTCTCGTTTATTTATTCTCTCATTTAACCCTTTCTTCACAACACACCACTCTCTAATTCTTTCTACTTCTCATTTTAATCAATTCTCTCACTACACTAGCACAACCCTTAAGATTATGTACCATCTGAACACATATTGATGAACTTTAGGAATATCTTATACTTCTTGATAATCACAACCAGTAGTAACTCTAACTAACCATACAAAGGTAACACATTTTGTTAACAATCTTACCCCGATGTAAGACCCTAGCACACTCAAGACTTAGATCCCTTGCATTACCAAACAATTTAAGTATGCACCAAGCCACCTTCTGACCATTTCCACAACTTCCTTAACTTTACATACTGGCATCGTACACTTTCCCTTCTACATCCAGTACAATATAAACCCTAAAATATTTAACTTCAGACATACTTGTTCTAGACTGCTTCACCAATACACATAACTTCAACATCTGAGGAGTGTCCTCACTACACAACCATTTAACCTTATAACTCTTATCCGACGTTTACTTCAAAGGCCCTCCTTTTACAACACCCATGCCAAATTCTCAATCTACCAACCTCTCAAAAAATCTACTCGTTTACAGATTTCGTCCATCACAGAACCAAAATCATCCGCATATAATAATAATAATTAGAATGATAATAATATTATATATGAATATATATAAATAATATAATATAATAAATATATAAATATAATAGATAATATAATAAATAAAAAGAATAAATATTAAGTATAAAATATAATAAGATATAATATATATATATTTTTTTTTTTTTTTTTTTTTTTTATTTTTTTTTTTTTAGATATAGTGCTACAGGTAACCCATACCACGAGGCCTCACAATGAAGCGAGCCATAATGGGTGAAAAATCTATAAGAGACACTTACGATGGGAGGGCCCTGTCAATTTATATATGTTTCAAATGTTCAAATAAAGATTTAAGGAAAAGTGAAAAATTGAAATATATATCGTATAAAACTTATTCAAAAGATAAAATAATAAATAACTAAATTAAGATAAAAATTTGATATAATATATCCTTGCCATTGATTAATAGTACTTGAAGAATAACATAACAAAAATCTTAAAATGCTTAATAAATGAATATTCACTTATCATTATGAAAGATACAAAGAAAATTGTGTTACTGCTTTAAATTATGATGGGATAAGGATAGTCAAAGATAAGAATATATATGGGAGAGTAAAAATCTTTAGAAAGAGATAAAAATAATAGAAGTAGTGATTATGGACCTGTAGAAGATAAAGTTAAGGATAAATGAACGACATAGCGAATAGGGTCAGATGGGAAACAATCAATGAAGATATGATGAACAGATTGTGGGTGTTTTATATATTTTTTTACTTTGACGTCAAAATTTGCAAATGGGAGGAGGGTCCGTGACATATAATGACTGGTTGAGTGATATTAGTGTGGCCCATACGGAGGCGTGCAAGTATATCACCTCATGTAAGCGCTTTGGTCTGTGGGAGGAACCACTCACCGATGTACGGCTTTATGTTTCTGAGTTTCCTCCCCGCCGATCACTCGTCCAGCACTCTTCCAAACAAGATCGAAAGCGCCCGTCGGAGGTAGGATAGTAATCAGTGATGGGTAGGCGGCCTTGTCGAATGGCATCCGGGAGTACCTAGAACAACTTCGAGAAGAGGAGGCGGCCATTTGGCCCTCTCTGTCAGCGATTTCATTGCCAGTTACCCCCTACATGAGAGGAGTCCAACATAAAATAATTTGTTCTTACGGGATGGAGAGTCGAAGAAATTTGTACAGCGGATACACTGTGTTTTTAGAATAAAGGGGTTTTAAGCGCTTGTAGCGTTAAGCCAATCTGAATAAACGACATAAGACAGTGATCTTGGTTAAGGATTAGAATTCGAGAAAGGGCAAACATTATAGCTAATTAACTCTGCTGTAAAAATTGAAGCATAAGGGAAGGGTATGGAGAGGTTTGCGGTCAGGGAAGACAGCAGAAGCGCCCACACTCTCCCCTGTTGTAGAGCCGTCAGTAAACACTGGAGTAAAATTCATTATCGTGAACTGCGGCGTGAGACAGAAATGATGCTTTAACATGGCAGCAGGAATGCTAGATTTGGAGAGAGATGTCAGAAGCCAAGCAAATGGTAGGAGAGGGAATAAGCAAGGTGTGTACCCTTCGTCAAAAGAGAAAGGCAGCACCTTTGAAGGGATGTGAGGAATAAAGATGTTATGAAACCGTCTTGCAAAATTGGCCAGTAGTTAGGATTCTGAGGTACCTCCTGCAGAATCAGGTGGTCAGAGCAGCATACGTATATTGGTAGAGTTTGAAAACGAAAGATAACTATGTACACATGATGGGTATTCTCTTCGAAGAGAGAGTAGGATCACATGTTGGATTGATCAACTTTCCAAGGCTCCACCTGAAAGGGGACGATCGAAAAGCTCCAGTGAGGAGATAGGAATCGCCTCGTTTTGGTGTATATAGGGAATCTAACAGTATAGATGTAGTATTTAGTGTTGTGGAGGCTATACTTGAATCCAGTGAAATATTGCACAAGTCACACGAATAATCCATTTCGAGGTATTCAGAAATTAGGAAGATAAGTATAGATCGTAAAAAAGGGAATTTTGCGAAATTCAAGCAACCTACAAGATTTTGATAGGCGATATAAGATGACGTAACTAAGGTCAAGGGTGCAGATTGATCAATTTGGTTTTTATAAGTGAGAATGTATTATTAATATGCTATATAGGTGCATATGTTTAAGGGTCATCTATTAAGGTAATTAAGAGCTATCCTAGAAAATATAATTGAACACTGTGAATTAAGTACTATAATGATATATATAATTGGTATATTATATATATAATATATATAATATATAGAGGGGGGTGAGGGGCCCACCCCCATAGTATAAGGTAGTATAGGAGATGAGTAGAGGTAGTGTATATAGTAAATAATTATTTATAAAATAAATAAATTTTCCCTTGCCGTTCCCCCCCCCCCACTCCCACCCCCCCCCCCCCCCCCCCCCCCCCCCCCCCCCCCAAACACCTCAACCTAATATAATATATATATATAAATTAAAAAATAATAAATAAGATAATATAAATAACAATAAAATAAATAAAAAAAAATATATATAAAAATTACTAAAGTCATCATAAAAAAATTGATAAAAATAAATAAACTGAATAATAAAAATAATATTTAAATATTTTAAAATAATTACCATTAGCACAAAAATATTAGAAAATTAGAGAAAAACATTTAAAAACAAAAAAAAAAAAAAAAAAAAAAAAAAAAAAAAAAAAAAAAAAAAAAAAAAAAAAAAAAAAAAAATAGTAGAAAAATTTCTTTATATCTTAAAAAAAAATTACTTTATGAGAGAAACAATGAACTTTTACTCCACCAAAACCCAGATGACCTAAGTAATAATATAAATAAAAATGTAATAATAAAGTATTAAAAAAATAAATCACCTTATAATCTACCCCCCCATAAATACCGTTTAGGTCGCTGGAGAAGGTGCATAGTCTTCGATTCCCTTTTTCTTTAAAAAGCCAGCTGAGGTTTTGGTGTGAGTAGAAAATGGAAGCCATGGAGCTAGCCCACTGTTGAAATATTATTCACATAGTCTAGAGTTGATAGTTGACCGTTCAAGAAAGGGCAGCCTGGCACCGGCTATGTATAATGCTAAGTCAGTCGAACATATAGAGAAAATAATTAGAACAGTCGCTGAATGAGAAAGGTAACAAAATATCATTTATAAATCCAAGAGCATAATAGTAGTACACTTAAAAAACTACCCTGCGGAACGCTTTCATCCAGAGTAAAGTGGCGTGACACGAATAGAAGAGCACCAACTGGTAAATAGAAATCTGTGGATAGTAAAGGAGCATGATATTAAAAAATAGAGTGAGAGTTGTGTCCGCGAAACCAATTGCGAAGGAGTTAAGGGAGAATCCCAGTTCTCCACGTCTGTGTCGTAAGCCTTTTCAAGGTGGTCAAAAAAGACACCCAAGAACCATTCCACCAGTTGAGAGAGTTTCTCGAGTTGTCATGAAGTCTTAGTTTTACCAAGGGGTCCCAGACAAAGCGATCTTTTGCGGGAACCAATATTACTGGAAGTTTGAGAAAGCATGACGGCTCTCCATCCATAACAGGGAGTAAGCGGCCAGAGACCATTTTCTCCATTAATTTAAAGGAGTGACAGGTCAGCGAAATGGGTCTTTGGTTGATCTGGCAATACATTCGGATATTTCCCAGGTTTGGAGATAGGGATTACAAAAGCTGTAGACCAAATAGATGGAATTAGAAAGATTCGAATCCAGATTCAGTTATATAAATCCAGCAAAAAGTCTGAACGCCGGAAAGTAAATGGCATTTAGACGGAGCCATGATGTAAAATGAAATCATGTCTGGTAACCGTAAAAGAGGACCACCGTCTTTGCTTAATTTTGCGCAAATGCAGTATGTTGATACTCTGCAAGTTTAGTAAAAAGACGGATATCCGTAGGTATTGTATCTTCTCCTTTCGACGTAGGTGTAGAGGAGGATGTTGAAAAGTCTGGAGGCTAGAGTGTCGGTTCATCAGTTTTTGAAAGGTCGTCAAGTGTAGCTGGAATGAACTAACGTAATTAGTGATCATTAGGCTATAAATCCTAACGATCAGCTACCTACCGCCGGTAGCTGAAACGTAAATCAGTTATTCGAAGGCCATAAACGGAGTACGTTGGGTAAGAGTCATTGTAGAGCGACGAGATATTTTTTGTGATAACTTCCACCACTAAGGTATAATTGTGTGGAGTAACAGCGATAGGTAATTCGAAGATATTTTATATACGGGTTGACGATTAATTCGCCTAGATCTCCGCTGCGACATGCTTAAAATACATGTGGTATTATTTATATATAAAACGCCCTTCGTGGGCGCAGGAGTAGGTTTGAGTTCACCGCCTCTCAAATACTGAGAGGACGCGGTCATTTCCCTCGCGTGCAGTTGGTTTTAATCGTATACCTGGGGATTGGGCAGATGAAAACTTGGTGAACTGCGTAATCTACGTTAGGGGCGCGTGGGTTGGATAGCGGCCTTAGAAGTGTCGATGGTCCCCGGTATACCCCCGCATAGGGATAAAAGCACTAGTTTAAAGGTAGATTAATTTAATTATATATATTATAATATATATATATATATAAAATATACATATTATATATATATATATATATAATATATATATAATATATATATATATATCATATATATATATATTAAGTATATATTAATATTTATAATATATATTTGATTAAAATTACCCCTTCTGAGTGGTCAAAAACAGTATTGCACGCTCATCTTGCTCTTTTCCATTTTTTTTAGGACCTGGCATAGAGACACTTGACCAACAAAGGGTACTCAGCTTGGAAATATTAGAGCACCTGTCCCTAAGGAGAGCGAGGATGATAATTCTCTGAAGGATGTATAATTTATTTCTCCAAGGAGCCAATTAAAAATCTTAGACTGACTGTCCCACATGACAGATATAAAGGTAGGACTAAGTCCATCTTTTTTCACTTTATTAAAGGAAAAAAAAAACATGATTAAACACACTTTTTTGGCTTAAATAAGTTATTAAATTAAGAAAACATCTGTTATTAGTCATAATAAAATTCCCTAATAGAGGCATTAAAAAGTACAAATATTTTATATATATATATATAATATATATATTATATATATTAATATATATATATATATATTATATATATATTATATATATATTTATAATATAATTATTAACATATATTTAGAGAAAAATATATTATATATATATAATATATATATATTAATATATATAGTATATATATATATAGATATATAAATAAAGATATAATATATATATATATTTATATCAAATATAAATATATATAGGGTATATATATTGATTTACAGAGTCCGTTTTGTTATTAAATTATATCCTTTCTTTGAGCATATGAGAAATGTTGGCAATCCTGGAAATGAGGCAAACGAGGAAAATTCCAAACGATACATTAAAATGTTCTTATTTAATTAACAATCAATATATAATAAACACGTAAACCTAATTAAGACAAATGCAGTTACTTTTTAAAGAAAAAGTGAACTTCCGTTTATTTTTTCCACTTTTAAAAGTCTTTTACTTGTAAACGAGTAATTTATGTATATTGTCTATAGTTCATATATATATATATATAATTAGTGTTGGCACCGATACCAATTAAATTGAGCCGTTATACCGATACCGATACAAGTACTCGCAATTTTTTCATTGCGATAACTATACCGATACCAAAATTTTTGCCGATACTACAGATACCGATACCGATATTTTAATTAATATATGCCAATATATATTAAAATATATATATAGTATAATATATGATATATAGTATATATATATATATATATATATATATTATATATATATTATATATATATATTATATTATATATATATATATAATATTATTTATGCAGGTAACATCCGCATCCGTGGAGCATCGCACATTTATAAAGATCGCATCTGCATCCGCGCTTTGTCCTGCGGATGTTGCGCAGATATTTATTGTCGAGATTTGATAAAGAAATTTTTATAATAAAAAAATATTTAGAGAATTAATCTCAACGCAAATTTAAATTTGAGAGACATGGGACTCGCATCAACTGTGTAATATGACACATGATCATCACATCATGAAGTAATTAAGTAATTTGACGTCAACAGGTCACATGAGATTATTGATGCAAAAAAATCAGCGCCTCTACAGCTTTCTGTCATCCGATGTGATACCATTAATCTCAAAGCTAAGGAAGAATTTTGAACCATCTTCAAATGAAAATGACGATTTCAAAAAGGGTGACCAGAAGTCAAAAAACGAGAGAGCTAAAAATATCCTTTAGTTCTGTGGAAAATTAATGACCTTCATACTATTGCCAACTTACTTAGATCCCGTTATAAAGCAAGTTTTTTTTATGTAACACAAATAATAGAACAAGTTAAATCGTAACTTTGTGTTGCAATTGAAAAACTCAATCCGAATGTCTTAATTAATTCGCCACCCATTAAGAAAAAAAAAATAAACGAAATCTAAAGAACCAACATCTTCTACAAGTATCAATAACAGATTCACTGGAAGATTTTTACAGTTCAGTAGTAATGAAGAAACACACGCATTACCAAAAGATTTAGTGCTAAATGCATTAAAACCATATCACCAAGAAAAATTAACGACTAGATACTATCAGTTGGTGGAAAGTTAAGCAAATGGTTTTACCCACGCTTAAGTAAAACTTGCAAAGAAATTACTTGGCCTGTCCATCCAACAGTGTTCCAAGTGTAGAGAATTATTTAGCAATTGCTGGCTAATATATGATGAAACGAGAGAAACAGACTCTCTGCAGAAAAGGGAGATAAAATTGATGTTTCTCAAGGCCAACCTTCCTAAAATAAATATTTAATATTCAATACTAGTGCAAAAGTATATAGTTCCTTTTGTTTAAAATCTCATTCATTAGGTCGGAGATGAGGAAAGAGGCTGTGGGGTGCAATTGAGTTGGGTCCCTACGTCTCGCACCCTGGTAAAATATAATATAATTTAGATTGTGGATAAAACTCGAAATATAAAATTAGGCATATTATATATATATATATAATATATATATATATATATATAATATATATATATATATATTATAATAATATATTAATAATTATATATAATATATAATATATAATAATATAATATAATTATATATATCAGACATCCGCATCCGCATCCGCATCCTCTCTTGAAAAATGAGGAACATTCTCGACCGTTCGGATGCGAAAAAAGTGACATCTGATGCATCACATTATATATATATATATATATATATATAATATATTAATATATATATATTATTATATATTAAAATATATATATATATATATATATACTATATATATATATTAAATATAGATATATATATATATATATAATATATATATTATATATATATAATATAATATATATATATATATTAAAGCCGTTTCGTTTTTTATAATATACTGGCATTACGAAACGTAAGAATTAAATCTCGAAGTTTTGCGATCGTTTTTGTTCAAACTTACCGAAAAAAATTGTAAAAATGCTTTACTAGAGTAAGGAAATTTCTCAATTTCAGTAAGGGTGCTAATTTCCCGTTGCAGCTCAGAATTTAAGCAGTTCTTACAAAAATGTACAACAAAAAATAATGGCGGCGTGGTAGGCCCGTCTGAATGACGAATTTCATTACAAATTAATCAGCTTTAAATTCTAAATTTTTCAAATGAATAAATAAATAATACAAATAGTTGATCAATTACATGTAATATAAAACCATTTGTATATTTTTGTATTTCTGCTTATTCCAAAACAACGTAAACTCAATCACAATAGCTGATTCCAATTGTTTTAAAAAAAAAGTAAGCCTAGTCGTTACGAAAATATCGCGGTCGTTTAAAACAGGAAATCGTGCTAAATCTGGTGAACATTTTCTTATCGAGTGTAAGCACAAATGACAAAATACGAAAACACGAGCGTCTAAATTAAAAGCCAAAGGAAACTACTAAATGATGTAATTCTATTGTAAACGCTTCGTATTTTACAATTACGATTAAAGGAGATATAACTGAAGAAATTAGTCCCAAAGAAAAGTATTTGTGGGCTTGCTAATTTATTTTATCGCAATCCCACTAATACATTACTTGGACTAATTTCTTTAAATTTCATAATCTCCTTAATCATAAAATTGCCAGGTCTAAGGTCCCGCATAACAAGCCTTTGTTATTTGTAATCTGTGATCGAGGTTTTTCCATGAAGAATCACCTTTCTTCCGTAATTTTCTAGCTTTATCCTTTATCCCTCTAACATTTTGAATAAACTTGTTACTCGTTTCTCGATTAACAACTTTATCGCCCCTAAAACATTAATAGCATTTAATAATGTCCTAACTCCCTGTTTATGCTCGGCTGCCTGCATTGGACCCTTTCTAAGTTCTTTCCCTTTACAGATTTAAAATCATTTTAATCAATAACACTTTCCACAATGCAAGTTTCTATATATCTTTATTAACAACAACGTAATTGCAGTTTTTAGATTAAAGAAAGCATCTTCATGAACTTGAGGTCACAAATCTTTACAAAATATAAATTGTCGACTGTAAACGAATCGACTATGTACGGGTCAAACTTTCCAATTAACTAAAGATTGACGAGCTTCAAACCACAGTGGACATTTCCTTTTCGAACTAATCTCTCCATCTCTCAACAAGAGAGAGGATTTAGCTGTCAGAGATCACTATGACCTCAATACTCTCCCTATACCTCTTCAAAAAATTCTCCATTTTTCAAAAATGCTTCTACAGATGAGGTTAGAATATTATTTATATATAAAAACACTATAAGAGCCTACACTTAACATCCATAGTATTTCTTTGGCACTCCTTGATTGCCTGAAACTAATTGCCTGAATTTCGTGCAAAACCGAACACGATTTCTTATTGAGGTTTACTTTTGTTTGCAAAGAATTGGAAGTTAGCATTAGCTGTGATAAACGCACACGTACGATAATATTATCGGATAAATAGAATATAAAATAAAAAAATGTTTATAATTTTTTTTTTTTTTTTTTTTGGTTGCAAAAAAAAAAATCTAAACTATTGTGATGGAGTTTACGATTTGGAAGAAAATTAGATTTAATGGCATGATTTTATTATGAATTGAAAAATATTTCATCACTCAAAACAATGAGAACTGCTGAAGTAGCCCAACCACGCCGTCATTTTTTGTTTGCACATTTTCGTAAGAACGTGCGTAAATTACAGCAATCACAGGAATAGCAACTTTTTACTAGATATTACGGAGAATTATTTACGGCGGTTATGTGGTAAGCATTTTTACGATTTATGCTGTCTAAGTTTAAACAAAACGAACGCAAACTCTCCGAGCATTTCTTACGTTATCGAGAGCACAAAATGCATAAAACGAAAACGCCTATATTAACATACAGTAGGTCAGATAGATTAAAAATGAATTAAATTATCAGACAAATTGCGGAAAGTTATTAATATAATTATAAGTAATTTTTGTATCATAATGATGTAATATTTATACAATATAATTATATTATATATATATATGTAAATAATCTAGTAGTATATATTTACTCTCTAATATAATATACGAGGTTAATATAAAGTATTATATATATATATTAAATTATAATGAAAATATAAAGTACATCTCAATCTACATCAATAGAAAAAGAAGAAATCGAGCTCGCTCAAACTACTTTCTAGAACGGTTAAAGCTCGTTTCTCAGTCAATCGAATCATTGTGTAAGAAAAAATTTATTTTAAAGGTCTTTGACTGATAGCAGAAAGGCTTTGAAAACCCCCATCTATCCAAAAGCTTGCTTTTCGTGAAATAGTGTTAAGCTCTAAAATACTTAAACTACCAACAACCACTCTGCAGCACTGCGGGACATGCGTACGTGATATATATATATTATATATAATATATATATATATAATAATATAAATATATTATATATATAATAATAGATATATATATAACTAATATATATATTATATAAAGATAATAATAATATATAATATATATATATATATATCTAATATATATATTATCAAATCAATTTAAAAGACACAAAATGTGTGGTATCGGTTAAGGGTATCGGCAAAATTTTTACCAGATACCGATACGATTACTACTCCTTCTCAAAATTCCCGGATACCGATACCGATACCGATACCTCAAAATCGACCGATACCACCGATACCGATACCGATACACATGGGTATTTGCATACAAATATATATATATATATATATATATATATATATATATATATATATATATATATATATATATAGTATATATATATATATATATATATATATATATATATAATATATATATATATTATATATATATATATATATATATATATACTTACTGCATTACTTAAAAATATAATTTACCTACAATAATACCTTAATTCTACCCTTATCTATAAATTAATTAATCAACACTTAAATACTTAAAAATCACAATCGGGAAAAATCTTTTCTTTGGTAAGTCAAATTCAGAAGAAAACAAATAGTAAAGTCGTGATTCTTCGGCAACTCTAGCCAACATGGAAATCCAGCCTGATACCAATAATAAAGCATTTCGTCACTTCGTTAGAACAATCATCTGCTATCTTCGAGGAAGCTTACTGCACAATTTTCTTATTTGAGTATACTTTTGGGCACTCAACCGACCCCTAAAAATACAATTTATATACGTTAACTAAACTCAATAATATTATACTTAAAAAATAGTTTATTGTTTACTTACCGACTTCTCTCGTCGGGTTTCCTTGACTCGTAGATCAATTTTGATTTTAATTCGGATTTCTAAATAATGTCCCTGACAAAATCCTTAATCACACACTTTCTTGACTCTTCTTTCCGAGTTCCTTCGTCTGTGTCTTCCGATCCACGAGTGTTCTTCTAATCCCTCCAACTTTCCCATATTACCTTTTTTCTTTATTATTTTTTTTAGTTGGTCTATTCTGTTACATTCCTCCCTTCCTAAGATATATTTTATATCTTATTAAAAAAAAAAATCTTTTAGTCCAATTTCTCTTTAACACACCTCTTATCATTCTCACATTTTCTCCCTCTTTCCACTCTCTCACTATTTTCGCTCTTTCCTTGCTTTCCATTCCATATACTTTTCATAATCCTTTTTTTTTGTATTTCTATCGCTTTTTCTAGTTCCTTCCTTTCCCTTTCTTTATTCGTACTATTTCTATCTCGTGTTTCAACCCTCACCCAAGCTCCTTTCAAAGGGCAATTCTTCCCAAAATGTTTTATCAATCTGCAAACTATGCATTTCTTTATGAACCCATACTTATTTATTGGGTTGCTTTTTTCAACCATTTTTTAAAATCAACTTAAAACAAATAAATATTTACAACCTTTTCCCTTGTACCTCACTTCACTTCGCCTGTATCAATTCCTCTGCTCCAAGTTTCATCCCAATAATCCTACATTGCCACCAAATGATACGGACCTCTTTTGATATAAACTGTTTCACTTTCTCCTATAATGTCAATAATGAAAATAATAATAGTAATAATAATAATAATAATAATAAATTCACTCCTACTTTCAAAATAATATTTATAATGGTACCAATAATGTAATAAAACCTAGTATGCAGCACAACCATCCCGATAACCCCAAAATATCAATAACGATAAAGAATCATAACATAATAACAAATAGTGATAACAATAACAATAATAAATTATAATCACGTCAAATGATACGGAGTCCGTTTTGTTATTAAATTATATCCTTTCTTTGAGCATATTGAGAAATGTTGGCAATCCTGGAAATGAGGCAAGCAAGAAAAATTCCAAACGATAGATTAAAATGTTCTTATTTAATTAACAAAATATCCCTATAATAAACACGTAAACCTAACTAACACAAATGCAGTTACTTTTTAAAGAAAAAGTGAACCTCACCAAAAGCTTTTCCACTTTTAAAGTCTCTTTATTTGTAAACGAGTAATTTATTGCATATCACTATGCCCAAATTGGAAATGCAACTTCATACAATTTTTCCTCCATTTTTCATTACTTTCCCAAAGATCTTCTCTTTTTAGATTGAACCATATACTTCCTTTATTTTTCCTTCCCTTAATTTCACTCTTAAATGTCCCTTTTCATCTCTTATAATATTTAATCTCTCGTCGTTAATTAAATGATTTCCAGTCATTTCCATGGTTTGGAAATCAATCTTCGCTTCGATTTTCTTCAACACCTTTGTTCCTATTAACCAAGGTATATTCCCTTCTATCACTTCTGTTTCCTTAAGAATGTTTTTATTCCCCCAATTTATGGGTATATTCATCTTTATTGTCCCTTTATATTGTTTTTCCCCAAACCAATATTTGGTCTGGATTTCTCTCTCTGTTTTCTTCATATTTTTAATGTCCTCAACACTCATAGACCCTATCACTCTGCCTAGTCATAATTCCCCGATTACCGTATTTGCACATCCCGTGTCTATTATTCCCCAAACATCATCCCATTTATCCTCCTCAGATTTATTCATTTCTCCCAGTAGTACTGTTTCATCCCCTTTCCTATCTTTCTCCATTTTACAATGATATTTCAAATGACCCTTTCTCCCACATCCATAACATTTACTTTCTTTAAAACGACAATTATCCTCCTCATGTCCTTCTACACCGCACCCTTTGCACTTCCTTTTATTATCTTTTTTAGGACAATTGTACCTCACATGACCCTCGTTTTTGCATCCATAACATATGACCTTCTTCCTATCCCCTTTTTCTCCCCACCATGATCTCTCTGTTCGTTCCATGTTATCGCTCATTTTCTCTCCTAACACCCCTCTTGATACCTGACTAACTCTTTGATACTTTACCTCTCCATCCAGTACACCATTGACAATCTTTTCTTCATTCTCATTCAGACCACTTCTCACCAATAACAAACCACCTTTGTGTTCTTCACTCAACGCATCCATACCTGTTGCCATGCTTTTTCTCAATACAGTATCAAATGGTGGGTTAGTGGGTTGACTGGGACAGTCTCGATAGGCCCATGTGGCTTCTTACTGTCTCTATATTCTTAATGTCTTAAATCTACTTACATAATCCTGCATACTTTCTTCCTTCTTTCTTTCTATCCTAAATAATTCATTCATATTCTCAATTTTTTCTCTCTTTTCATCCATTCAGTATTTTTTATCCAAGATTTCAATTATTTTCTTCCATCCTTCTCCCGTGGCTATCTCATCTCTCGATAAATCTTTCACCAACTGCCAAGGTTCTCCTGATAACGCATTCCTTATATTAATCCCCGGATATTTTTCTACCTCTCTCATACTCCATACCCAATCTTCCACCTTCCACTTCCATTCGAGATATACATCCTTATTCCCCTCGAACTTAGGACATTTATCCCCTCTCCTTATGCCATCTGTCATACTTGAGATGGTATATTGAAAATTTGATAAACTTGAACTTCTATTACTTTTAATTCTTTACCTTTAATTTTTTGATGCCGATTATCACCCTACTCAAACTACTCCAACAGAGTAGTTATACTCAATCTCTACGCTCGCAGAGAAACAGCAACCCTACTCTAATTGTTCTTAGTTGTTTTTTAGGGTTTTTCCTTTCTTTCTACACAAATTCTCTTTGTCAATTTTAATTCTTTTTTGTATCCTCAAGTTACAGCTCTATCCAATAATCAATTTGTCCAAATACATAAGATTCAATATATCATTACTATTAGTCCTGTCATAAAAGAAAACAAAATTAGTTAAGTAACCCATCAATTCTAATACAGTAGAAGGTGACCGTGGCCCCGCGCTATCTTGATCACATCATGAAAGCTTCCCACCTAAAAAAGTATGCATCTTACTTACAGTAACAGGTGATCCTCTTTCCCTCTTTTGCTCTTTTGACCTCCTACCTATAAACACACACTAATACTTATATTATATACTATATATATATAATATATATATATATATATATATATAGATTATATATATTATTATATATATATATATATATATATATATATATATATATATATATAGTGTAATAAACAATTTATTAAACACCCCTTCCCAAAACTTTTCTCCTTAGAGAAGAAACTTGTCCAAAGAGCCAAAATGGATCCTCGCCCGGAGCAGACAGTCACCACCCAAAACTCATGCAATATAAATATAGATTCAAACTAGACAAGGTTACCTCCCCCCACTTGCACCAGATGTCACAACATTCCCTAGACTAGAGCACCTCCTTCTGGATGCTCTGCTCTGCTCTCGCAACCCCCTGCGCCGACTTGCTCTATATCTTCTCTCCTCGACCTGTGGAATCGCCCAGTGCGGCAACCGCTTTCCTGGAAGCAGTGGCCTCCAATTAAGGTGGCCAAGCAGAAGTGTATATATAGATTCTATATATATACACATTATATATATAACATCTGTATAATAAATATATCTATTCACTATTTGTTATATATATAATATAATATATATGCAATATATATATATTATATATATATAATATATATAATTATATATATATATATATAAGGATGGCCGGATAACAATAGTGAATTAGCACGGATACGGAAATCCGGCCGATATCCGCAGTCTTGCTATATAGCGCGGGGTGGGTGACTGTGAAATAAAAAAAAATTTATTTTTTGCTCATTCAATAGCCTCACGGAGTGTTTATTACTAATTCAGAGAGTTTTATATTTTTTAAAAATATAATAAATAGGGTAAAAATGTCCCACACTCACATGCACAAAACCACACCTGTGATTTTATTTTTTAAATTCACAAAAGGAACTGCAAATGATATTTTGAATTCATATAGTTTTTTTCAGTTATACAGTTGAGTATGTTAGCCTTTAAACTGGCAACAGTACTAATTCTTCTCCAAACAGTGCCATAAGCTTAGTGGTTATGGTTAAATCGCTGGCCAACTTGGCCGATTAACCCCACCCCCATAAAAAAAATTGTGATGGATGAATTGGCCACCATTGATATCAGTTTATGTAGCCTGATTATTATTGACATTATTTATTACGTATAGCTAATTTAAATATAATAAACAGTTACTTATATTAGTAAAAAAATTAAAATAAAAATGAATTTTATATGGAAAATATGGATTCAAAAAAAATGTCAAAATTTGTCCCACGATGGGGTGAATTGGGCCACCACATTCTTATTCTTATTTTATTAATCATTATTGAAATTTTAATTACTTATTACTAATTTTAATATGAATAAACAACATTATATAAGTAAAATTAAAATATAAAATTGAAATTTATACGTAAAAGACGAAATTTAAAAAGATGGCCCAAATTCACCCCACAATGTGTCCGATTCACCCCTTCAAGTGAGTCTAAAATGAGCTTTATTTAAACGTTAATAAAACTAGATTATTAGTTTTGTGTGTGCTTATGACCTATATAGCATTGATTTTCAGAAAAAAAAGTCCAAAAAGTGTATTAGGGAAAGTGGGGAGACGAAGTTTACCTAAAGTGGCCCACGTCACCCCGCCGACGCTATATATATATATATATACCGGAATATATTATATATATATAGATATATATATATATATTATATATATATATATATATTATATTATATATATATAGATATATAGTGATGCACCGATACCATAGGTATCGTATCGGTTGGTATCGTGCGAGTTGTGGAGGGTGTGTGGGTATCTGGGTGTATCGGGGTAAAGGTATGGGATGTTGCCGTAGTTGACCGCTTAGATCCGATGTGTAGGCACACATTTTGTTTCTCCTTAAATTGATTTGCGGGGTAGGGATTATGTGTGAGATTAGGGTAGTATGAGTTAGGTATAGTGTAATATTATATGTATATGATTAGGTAAGTGATGTACGTTAAAGTATGTAACATTTTGGATTTACATCACCTTATGGTGTATATATATTAAAATATATATATTATATATAATTAGAGGTGTAGCGGATATCCGCATTCCGCATATGCGGATATCCGCATCAATTTTCCCTATCCGCATCCGCAAACCTTCACTCGCATTTCACTATCCGCATCCGCATAAATTTTCTCTACCGGATAGTATTCATCAATGAATTATTATGAGTATCGTGTGTGCACTACCTTAGTTGTATGGTATGGAGTAGTATAGTATAGGTGTATATATATATATATATATATATATATATAATAGATATATATATATAATATAAATATATATATATATATATATATATATAATATATATATATATATATATTAAAAATAACGGACTTTCAAGGACACAAAACATCATGATGGAGATAGATAATAGATTTCAAACTCGCAAAACGATGACGCATTTGCAATTGCAACTTTTCTAAATCCTAGATACAAAACAAAATTTCTTGAATCACCGTTTCACAGACTGTTTAAAATTAATTTGGATGCCATCGATGACAAATGTGCTAAAGCGAACTATCACTAGCAATAAAAAGCAAAAGACCTCACAGAAACAGACCACGATTACATCTAATTAGCGGATATCAGTTCCGAATCCGTATGAACTGTTTTTTTGCTATCTATCACAAATCGAGCAGCGATGTCGGAGTGTCAAAAACACTATCATTATCGAAGAATCAAAAAGAGAAAAAGCTTTGAAAAATTAGATAAAGAATCCACTGGTTTTGTGCGAATAATTGTAAAAGTTTTCCACAACTTTCAGAAATCGCCAGGAAAAAAAATCTTAGCAAGCCCTTTAACAAGTGTGGTGCATCTTTCAGTGGTGCAGATCTCATTACGACGAAAAGAGAAGCAAACTCTCCTCTGAAAGGGCTCTGAAGCTTTTGTTATTGAAACATAATTTGGAATATTAATTTAAAGCATTATTATATATAACCTTTTCAAATGGATGAGCTTGGGAAAGAGTTGTCGGGTGAAAAGAGTGGTCCAAGCGTCCTGCACCCTGGTATCTGTTAATACGGGTATATATATATATATATATATATATATATATATTATATTAGATATAATATATATATATAATATATATATATACTATGATATATATATATATATATATTATATAATATATATATATATATATATATGTGTGTGTGATGGTGTGTGTGTGATGGTGTGACTAAAACTCTAAAAACTTAACTATCGCTATCCGCATCCGCAATCCGCGATAGTGATTTTTACTATCCGCATCCGCGATAGTGAAAAATCACTATCCTACACCTCTAATATATATATATATATATATATATAATATAGATATAAATATATATATAATATATAATAATAGATAATATATATAATATATATATATATAATATATATATATATATATATAATATATCACGTACCTGTCCCGCATGGGCCTGCAGAGTGGTTGGTGAAAGGTTTTGAGCTTATCAACACTATTCACGAAAAGCAAGCTTTGATAGAAGGGGTTTTCAGCCCCTTGCTATCAGTCAAAGAATTAAAATTTTCATTCAATGACTCGATGAACTGAGAAACGCAGCTGTAACCTTTCGAGAAATTAAAGTTTCGAATTCTGTTCTTTTTCTAATTGTGCTAATTATATAATAATATTATATATATATATAGATATATATATAAGATTATAGATATAATTATATATATATATAAATATATAAGATTATATATATATATACTATATATATTATATATATAATATATATATATATATAATAACAATATATATATACGCAATTGTCTATAATTTCCGTACTATCTGACTACTGTTATGTTAATATAGCGTTTCGTTTTTGCATTTGTGGCTTACCGAACGGTAAGAAATGCTCGAATTTGCGTTCTTGTTAAACTTAACGCACCAAAATCCGTAAGGAAATGCTTACCACCACGTTAGAATTTCCGTGTAAATTCCTATAAAGTTGCTATTTCTGTGATTCGGAATTTACCACCGTTCTACGAAAAATTGCAAACAAAAAAATGACGGCGTGGTAGGCCTTACACGCAGTCATTTTTTTGAAGTGATGAATATTTCATCAATAAAATCAGCTTTAATCTAATTTCTTTCAAATCGATTAAACTCCATCACAATGTTTGATCAATTTTTTTTGCAATATAAACCATTTTTTATTTATTTCTATTTATCCGAAATCGACGGCTCCATCACAGCATCTAATTCCATTGCTTGCAAAAGAAAAGTAAACCTCATAAGAAATCGCGCACAAATTCAGGCAATTAGTTAGGCAATCAGGAGCTTGCCAAAGAAATTCCTATGGGATGTAAGTTAGGTGTTTAATTTTTTATATATAAATATTCTAAATTCATCTGTAGAAGCATTCGAAAAATCGGAGAATTTTTGAAAGAGTATGGTATATCATAGTGATTCTCTACAGCTAAATTCTCTGGCGAAGTTGGTAGAGATTATTCGAAAGAAATTCCATGTGTTTAAGCGGCTCGCATCTTGAGTTATTGAAATTTGACCTACATAGTCGACGTTACAGTCACATTTTTATATTTGTAAAAGATTTGTGACCTCAAGTTCATGGCAGATGCTTTCTTTAATCTTAAGGAAAACTGCCAATGAGTTGTTGTTAAAACAAGATATAAGAAACTTGCATTGTGGAAAGTTTGTTTAAGAATGTTTTAATCTGAAAGGAAGAACATTGGAAAGGCGTCAATGCAGTGAAAGCCGAGCATAAAAACAGAAAGTTTAGGAACATTCAATGCTATAGTTTAGGGCGATAAAGTGTTATCGAGAAACGATAAACAATTTATCAAAATGTTAGAGGATAAAGATAAAGCTAAGAAAATCCTTACCCGAGAAAGGTATTTCTTCATGAAAAACTTCCAATCAGAACAAATAACAAAAGGCTTGTGTATGCGGGACCTTAGGCCCGCAATATAGAGTTAAAGGAATTAGAAATAATAGTTTAAAGATTAGATTAGTGGGATTGCGATAAATAAAATAGCAAGCCCACAAATACTTTAGCGTCGGACTATATTCTTAAGTATATCTCCTTAAATCGATATGTGGAGTTAATACGAGAGCGTTTACTATAGAATTGTATTTATAGTGTTTACCTTTGCGCTTTAATTTAGACCCATTTCGTTCTGTCATTTGGCTTACACTCGATAAAAAATGCTCACCCCGTTTTAGCACGAATTTCCTTATATCTCCGCTTTCGTGCTAGGCTTACTTTGTTTTTAAACAATTGAATCAGCTATTTGGGAGTACGTGGTTTTTGAATAAGCAGAAATAAAAAAAAAAACAAATGGTTATATTACAGATAATTGATCAACTACTGATGGATTTATTCATTGGAAAAAAATTAGATCTTAAAGCTGATATATATTGATGGAAATTCAGCCAATTCAGCGGCCACCAACGCCGCCATCTTCGTTGTTTACATTTTTAAGAACTGCTTTTAAATTCGGCTAGCACGGGAAATAGCACCCTTACAGAATTGAGGAAATTCTCTTTACGTCTGCGAAAGCATTCTCAAAATTTTCTTAAAAGTTGACAAAACGAACGCAAACTCGAGCATTCTTACGTTTCGTAACCCCCAATATAAAAATATATATTTTTGTTTATAATATATAATATATATATATATATATATATATTAATATAAAAATATAATATATATATATATATATATATATATATATATATAATAATATATAATATTAATATATATATATTATATATATATATATATATTAGGATCGCATCAGATGTCCACTTCATTTTAGCATCCGCGCGGATGCGAATGCTTTGGTTTTAAACATCCACGGATGCGGATCGAGTCTGATATATATTAATATATATATATATATATATATATATATATAATAATATAATATATTATAATATATATAATATATAATAATACTATATATATATGCCTAATATATTTCGATTTTAGCCACAATCTATTAATAAAATTGTTACCAGGGTGGTGCGGGACGGGCCCCCAACTCAAATGCACCCCACCAACCTCTTTCCCCATCCTCCGATCCCTTAATGAAAGAATTTACAAAGATACTATACTTTTTGCCACTAGTATTGAAATGCAAACTAAGGAAGGTTGATGCTTGATGAAAACATTCAATTTTCACGCCTTTCTGCCTGGAAGTTCTGTTTCTCGTTTTATCATATATTAGCCAGCATTGCTAAATACTCTAACTCTCACTGGAACACTAGTTGGAGACAGGCCAATATTTCCTTGCAAGTTTACTTAAGAGGGGAAACATTTTTGCTTAACTTCCACCAACTGATTTATCTAGTCGTTTTTATGGTGAATAGTTTTCAATCATTTGCACACATCTTTTGGTAATTCGCGTTGTGTTTCTTTACTACTGCCGTGAGAGTGAGAGATTCAGTTGTAATAGAACAATTCGGATTGAAGTTTTTCAACTGCCAACACAAGGTGACGGAGTTAAAACTTGTTCTAATGTTGTTTACAAAAAAAAACCTTACTATAACACGGGATCTTAAGTAATCTCTCAAATATATGAAGGTCATTAATTTCCACAAACCAAAGTATTTTTACTCTAGTTTTATGACATCTTTCATTCTTTTTAAAAACCGTCAATCATTTTCATTTGAAAGATGGCTTCAAAATTCTCCTCTAGCGTTGAGATTAATCATATTTACACCGAGACAGAACTGTTGAAGGCGCTGATTTTTTTGGCATCAATAATCTCATGTGACTCTGTTGACTCAAATTATTATTAACTTCATGATGTGAGATCATGAGTCATCATTACACAGTTGAATCGAGTCCCATGTCTCTCATTTAAATTTGCGTTGAGATTCATCTTAAATATTTTTATTATAAAATTCTTTATCAAATCTCGACAATAAATATCTGCGCAACATCCGCAGGGAAAAGCGCGGATGCGGAGGCGGATCTTTAATAATGTGCGGATGCTCCACGGATGCGGATGTTACCCGCATCATTAATATATATATATATATATATATATATATATATATTTAAACATATATATAAAGCCTATATACTATATATTACATATTTCTCCATACTAATGATATATATATATATAAATTATATATATATATATATATATACTAATATATATATATATTGACCAATAGGATAAAAGTATCGGTATCGGATATCGGCCAGCAAAAATTTTGGTATCGGTAATGAAAAAATAGCGAGTACTTGTATATCCGGTATCGCTACAAATTTTGGTATATCGGTGCAACACTAAATATAATATATATAATAATATAATATAATATATATATATATAAATATATAATAAATATATATATATATATAATATAATACTATATAATATATATATATATATAATATATATAGATATAATATATATATATATATATATCCAGTCTCCAGATTATGCCCCCTGTATCTAAAAAAAACACTATATCTACATAAAACTGAATACATTTTTGATTCAGCATACATTGTAATGCAACAAACCAAAAAAAAAAAATTAATAATTATTAATTTTAACAGAGTGGCTCATCATAAATATATTTCATACGAATTTACATTTCCAAACCTAATTTAAACATGATACCCATAAAAAATACACGTTTTCTTTATATCTTTTCAATACTTTAAGGGAAACTAAAAATAATGTACACGTTGGCCATCTTTGTACGTCTAATAGCAACACCGAAAAATCGTTTTTTTTTTTTGTTTTTTTCTTTTTTTTATGCAAAGGACCATGCTTCAAACATTTTTCTTTTGTAAAATTTTTCAATATTATACTTGTCCTTCAGTTAATCGACCATTCTCAATATCGATAATATATAGTTCTCGATTGTCCAAAGTTATAATCGAAATTGACCATTTATTCGTAGCACCACTTTTTCCTAATAGCAGACGTATATTTATTTCCAACATTGCATTTTATCAAGTTTTGTGCCCTGACATTTGCTCTGATTTTTATATTTATCACTGAAGGCGGGTAACATTTAGAAGAAATTATTTTCTGAAAAATTTATTTTTACAATTATAACATTGCTAGCACGCAACCGGCGTATCATCACATAACTCGTATAATCATAAATACAAAATGCTACTAAACACTATAAACAAATAAGACACAAGTAACAAGGTACAAATTTAACACCTATTCCTAAAGCTACAAATTAAAAACTAGACGCGCGTGCTGACGTGGCTTAAAATTGCATTTAACATGGTTTTGGTAGCTTAATCTCCATTATAAATATATTTTTTATATATTTTAATATTCGTATAATAATATTATTATCTAATATTCTATATTATTACCATATTTACGATGTGAAGTTGTTAATGAACGATGTCCCCACCCAAATTTTCGGGATAGAATTGATGTTACTATGGTCATATCTATATATATATCACAAAATAAATATAACAATTGGTCCCCAACATCGAAAGTCTAAACAATCATAATATATAGATATATTATATAATTTATTATATATATATATAGATATATATATATATATATATATATATATATATATTATATAATATAATATATATATATATATATATATAATATATATATATTATATATATAATATAATATAATTTTTCAAAATTATTGAATATTATCCCAAACGAGAGACCCTACTAGGACAGTAATTAGTCGGTTATCCGCCGGATACCTGAACAAAAACTGCGGATACCGGATAGGTTTCCGGATATCCGTACCCTAATCCCTAATATATATATAGTTAATACACAAGCCACGGGCAGAGGCCTATTCAAGGAGGGGTGTGTACTATTTTCATTCCTAGCAGAGAGCAAGACGCGCTTAAGCCAAGAGAGAATAGGCCATCAGAAGTAAGTATGTGAATGAGCTTTGCTGAGGATGGTGAAGTTGTCTACTCTCCAAGTTTTTTAAGCCTTGAGCTTTGAAGTTCAATGTACATTGGTAAAGGTATTGTTAGGTTTAGCTGGCATCTAAATCTTCTATTGTAGACATTCATAATATATTTTAAGTATTCCAAAGTTGGTAAAAAGGTTAGAAATGCTAATAAAATAAAGTACAATTAAAATAATTTGGTTTAGATTAATATTTTCCTTAAGATTAAAAGAGCATTTTTTGTTTCCTGGTGGTAATATTTTCTTTTTCTTTTGATGATAATGTGGGTATGAAAGTTTTTTGAAGTTGGAAAACAAGAAGTTAATTTCGTTTTTTAGAAAGGGTGGAGAGCATATACGAAGTGCGCGAAGAAATAGAGAGGAGAGGATACCTTTATATCATCAACAAACCACTTAACAAAGCAAAAGAAAATATTACCACCAAGAAACAAAAAATGACACATCTCAAAAATTCTTACCTCCCCCTTCCCCAAAACACACCTATAAACATAAAAAACATTTTACCAAATAACATTACCATCACATCATTGATACTCTACCATTAAAAAAGATTTTCCTACCACACAGAAGAACATAGAATATAAATAAACCACTCAATGCATTATACTGCCCGTGCAACAATTCGATCTAATGTACGTTGGTGAAACTCACATTTTGAAAGGAAGAAACCAAGCAACCATCGTTATGACTTAAGAAAGGACAATAGAAATTCGGCTCTTACTATCCACAGAACAACCTCAAACCATAGCATTAACATTATAGGAAGGATAACACCATTGATATATATAAAAGATCCAACAAAAAAATTAGTCGAAGTCCTACGCATAACAAAAACACAAAGAATTTTAAATAAACAGGAGGCGAAATAACATTAGATCATATCCAAAATTCACTGATGAGTTCGACGCAATACTATAAAAAATTGAACAAAAAAATAACCAACCAAAATTAAAATTTTAGAAAACTAACATCAAAGAATTTTCAGATTTGGTAAAGAAATCATACTTGAAGAAGGTTCCATTAAAAAATTAGGAACGAAAGCTCGTATTATAATTATGTTTTTATCTTGTTTTAATATGTGTAATATCAATAAAAATTTAAAATAATCTCGGGTGTGTTGATAAACTTAAGGGCTAATTGAATATATATATATATATATCATAAACTAACCACACCAAAGCAAATATATATAAATTATATATATATACTTATATTATATATATATACATATAGTATATATAAATATAATATATTAAAATATATATATATTATATATATATATAAATTATATAATATATATATTCTTTTGAATATATTATATATAATAATATATATATATAATATTAGATAATAGTATATATATATAACTATATATATAATATATATATATAATATATATAGATATATATATATATATAATATATATAATATTATATAATAATATATATATATTTCTTTCTTTCTTTCTTTCTATTTATGCTTCCTCTTTTACCCCTAGACTGAGGTAAGTGCGTGACATGCATCGGAAAAGAAAAAGCAGTAGAAGAATAATATGACAAAAGTCAAAAGAAAGCCCCAGCCTTACCGCCCCTCTGTACAATTAATTGTGAAACCTCGTCACAGACAGAAAAATCCACCCAATAGAGCTCCATGGGACCGGCAACGGACCACCCTCACTCAGGGTAAATCGCAATGTTAAGGTCATCCTTGGCCCCAGTGGGGCCACACCTACCCCCATACAAAACCCGCGCCATTCACACCTATATGCACCTTTATTCTCGCCTCGCCAAACTCACATTTCTCTCCATCAGACATTCGTTCACTGACTCAATCCACTTTTTCTTCGGTCTCCCAGCCATTCGGTTCCCAACACACTCGCCACCATACATCCGCTTAATCATCCTTTCCACATGACCAAATCATCTCAACATACTTTCATTTATTCCCTCATTTACCCCTTTATTTACACCACACAGCTCTCTTAATACGTTCATCCTCATTTTATCAATTCTTCTCACCCTAGCACGCCCCTAATGTCCATCTAACACATTGAACTTTAGATCTATACTTCTATTCCAGACCATAGTCATCGCTACTACTATACAAATAACACAGGTAACAACATGACCCTCATGTAAGACCCTAGCGCACCAAGACTTAGTCCCTTTACATTCACCATCGATTTAATTGCACCAGCAACCTTCCTGCCATTCACAACTTTCCTACTACACTCAGCATCATCCGTTCCCTTCTCATCCAACACATAGCCTAAATATTTAAACTCAGACACTTGTTCCAGCTACTCACCATCTAAATAACTTCACATTGAGGACTGTCCTCACTCACAACCATAACCTTCTCTTATCTTACGTTTACTTTCAAACCCCTAATTTTACACACCCTGCCAAATCTCTCTACCAATCCTCTCTAGGGTTGGGAAAGGAAAAAAACAAGCTCGTTTTTTTCCGAAAAATATGCTCTAATTTGGATATTTTTTGGTTCCAATTTCCTACAAGGTGGAAGCCCCTGAGTTTGTATTCAAAATTTTATGGGTTTTCCATATTTTATTTTATATTTTGAATTTTTGATATTTTTTTTAATTTGTGGCTTCTTTAATGTTTTCTTACTCTGTTTCAGCTTTCAGTAAACATTTTTATCATAATTATTTAATCAGAATTTAGAAATGCCATGTGGAAAAATTCGTGTGACTGTAGTTTTTAAGGAAATAAAAGGTAGCAAAGGCGCCCTCGCATGAAATATAACTTTTTTGTGTAAACATTGCAAAACTATGTTTATGCTCATAATCTAGAACTAGGAAATTCTGAAATTTGCCAACTGAGAGAGAGATGATTTATGCTAAGGCAGCTAAGCCTAAGAGTCCTGTTACTGCCACTGCTCCTTCACCACTGTCATTCTCACACGAGATACTTCATAACGACTGAAGATATCAACTTATCAGTCATCATCAAAATTAAAATGTGGCTGAATCAACGCTGATGAAAACCCAGATGATAATTGGCTTACTGTAGTCCACAGCACAGTAGGTCAGTACTCAGTAGTGACTGGGGAGTGGGGACTAGTGATAGTGAAAAATCAAAAGTTGATATTCCAAACCAAATATTTAATTTAGTCATTCACTCATCCTCCTCATTACAATCTGGACTATTAATCTTTAATTTCAATTTTTTATATTTCATTTGCATCCCTTAGTCACTTTTGAGTTTTGTCATTCAGACTCCTATTTCTATATAAATATAATATACATTAAAATTTAAAGTAAATTATAAATATGATTATATACAAATGTAAAAAATCATAGTTAAATTAGTAAGTAGAAGTCTACAAACAGCAGTCTGCAGGCTACAACCTACTGTAAATGTAACGAAAACAATTGATAAAATATAAGAGAAAGGTAGTTCTGCTATTTATAAATCATAATGGATATTGTTTTATTTCAAGTTATCCTATATTTGAAAAATGAAAATAATCAAGTGAAATATCATGTAAATTATTTTAAATAATTATTTGAAAATACATTTAATGAAAAAAACGAAAAAAACATGAAAAAACATGTTTTTTTCAATGTAAAGATTTGATCAACACATCCTCTACCACTACTAAACGCACCTTGTTCTTCACTAAAATCGGAGACGTCCTTTCAAGTCAACTTTACGCCACCTCTTCACCAAAACACCAGCCATATAAATCTTCCCCTACAATAACTCAAATAAACTTAATTCCTTATAATTTCTAATTCCCCCTTATCTCCCTTACCCTTATATAAGGGTACTATTACTGCTCTCCTCCAATCCCTCGGGACTATACCCTCTATAAACGCTTTATTACACAACTTTTTTCCTCCTTATATAATTCCAAGCATCTTTCTTTTGAAACTTCATCATTTGCTTTTAGTACATTCAACCACAGTTCCTTTTTACTTTAACCGCTTGCATCCCCTCCTTCATTCCAACCACTCACGTTAACATTCTTACTTCCTAACTTTAGCACATCCGCTATTCTTCTTTGCACTGCTAACAATTGCTTCCTCATTTGCTCCCAGGATTTGTCAGTTTCAACCTTGTTCACATTCAACTATTTACTTGCGAGTGCTCTTACATACTTATTCCTTATTACCTTGTTCGCTAACTTCTCACTCTTAATTTTTACCACTTCCTTCCGTATCACCTTCCGCTCTCCATCCAAGCCCCACTAACTTAATTTTACATAGGACAACATAATGATCCGATAATTCCCATTCCTTGAACCCCTCACTGATTTAACATCCAAACACATACTTCAACATTCTTCTTCACCAACACAAATCAATCATACTTTTCACTTCGATACCATCTCTACCTACAACCAACTTTAGTATACTTATGATACTCTTGTGTTTAAAGAAAGTATTACTACACACATACCTCTTCTCTCACAGAAATCAATCACCTTTCTACCATTCTCATTTTCCTCCCGTCATCCCAAAACCACCTGTTATCATCCCTGTTTTGATCACCTATCCAACCATTCAGGTCCCCCACACTATCAATCCTGAAGTTCCTACTCACTCCATCCAAAACAATCATTCAGATTATCCCAAAAAATCGTAATCTCTTCAACGTTTCCCGCAGATGGACCATACTCACAAACACCCACCATTACTTTAAACCTTTTCAACATAAATTTAACATTAGAATTCGAGACTCGCACACAAAGTGTACCATAGCTCTGTTACACACAAGTTATACTTATCTATATCTATCTCTCCCCTTCTCAGTCTTTTCCACAACGCACACACACATTCACACAAACAACACTCATTTGCAACGTTTCTTTTCATTCTTTGTTCAGTCACAGCCAGCAAATCAAATTTCATTCATCACCTCTCTCTCTTCTCCTCAACATTTTATTTCTCTGACATATTCCATGTACCAATACGATTCATACAATTTTGCCGAAAATTAGCAGGCCATTTTCGGCGATCACGACCATCTCCGAGCATGCATGCAGCATCTAGCAAGAGATAGGTGGTAGTGGCAGCCAACCCAACTACCCACGTCCCTTAGTCGCCTTCTAACGACACGCAGACATACGATTTGCAATTCTTTCTCCCCCCACTCATAGATATGAGTAGTAGAGTCTGTAAGTGTATTCTAGAAAGAGCGGTTGCTACTTTAAGTATTGTATATGATATGTGGATAAATGGTAGTCAGTAATATGTTGCCTGGAGATGAGTGTTTATATAAACGCAAAAGAGAAGGTGAACCATTAAAAAAAGGAAGTATTTTCAACGCTTCGAGTATTCGCGTTCTCTCTCTCTCTCCTCTCTCTCTCTCTCTCTCTCTCTCTCTCTCTCTCTCTCTCTCTCTCTCCTCTCTCTCTCTCCTCTCTCTCTCTCTCTCTCTCTCTCTCTCTCTCTCTCTCTCTCTCTCTCTCTCTCTCTCTCTTCTCTCTCTCTCTCTCTCTCTCTCTCTCTCTCTCTCTATATATATATATATATATAATATCTATATATATTATAATATACTATATATATATATATATATATAGTATAATATATATAGATATATAGTATATAATATATATATATATATATAAAGGGGCCAGAAATACCCATCACCATCATTGTTTAGTTAGTGATAGGAATTGTTTACTTTCACTTTCTTGTACCATAATGAGTTGTCATATCTGGCTGTGTCACCGCAGTTTTGCTACTTATTTATCACTGAAGTGAAGTGAAGGATCTACATTATTTTAATATAATAATAATAATAATAATAATAATAATAATATAACAATAATAATAATAATAATTATTTGTAAAAATAATAATAGTGATGATGTTGATATTCTTTTTCAATTTTTAAATTACAAAGGGAAATATAAATTTGTAAACATACCGTACATAAATATAATGAAATAAATAATCTTGGATATAGACTTCTAGAAATGAATTAAAATTGTATTTTTCTCTTAGTCCTTTCAATTAGCAAAGGAGAAAAATACAGGTACAACTTTATGAACTAAATCAGAGATTGTTGAAGTCCCTCAATCTGTATCCTCACTTTTATTTTTGGTAATATATTTATTTTTTTATGTTGATTGTGAACTTTTTTTTTTTTTTATCTAGTTCTTGGTTGACTGTTGAAACAATTCTGGAAGCTTCATATTCACTAGTGGAATGGTCAAAGATCTCTAAAAATTATCCCCTTCATATATCAGTGCATCTATGGTTCAGAAGACTTTAGTACTCTAAAGCAGCGATTCCCAACCTGGGGAACGCGTACCCTTGATGGTACTCGGAAGACTGGTTCGGGGTACGTGAAAATAACATTGGTAATGGTGGAAAAAATGAAGGAATGGACAAACCAACCTTAAATCATATTACGCGATACTCATGTGCCCCCCTCATCATTTATTAAGAGCCATGTTTGAAGACTTGTACATCATGATGAATTATTATAATTATTATGAACTTTCATTTTAAGTTAATATGGTTATAAATTACTTTAATACTTGTTTATTATAATTATTATGAACTTTCATTTTAAGTTAATATGGTTATAAATTACTTTAATACTTTTTATTTGTTTAGATCTTAGACTATTATAAAAATTGAAATAAATTGCAAAATCAGAAATAAAAGCCCATACATGTCCATTATTAGCTACACCCTAATTATCTAACAAAAACAAATTTTTGCATGAAGGGATGGGTGATTGGGGGTACTAATAGTACATGATAAGCCTAATCAAGGGGAACGGGAAAGGAAAAAAGGTTGGGATGCGCTGCTCTAAAGCATATCTTAACATATGATCTTTCTAGGTTGCAGGGATAGAGGCAACCACCTTAAAAGCCTTAATTTAATTTTATAAATCTAAAGCAAATTTCTATTGATTGCCTTACCTTGGGTCATCAGAGAAAAGTATTTGATTAAATTTAAATTGATAAATTGATTTTTAATTTCAAAAATTTTCATGCTTGGACCTTTTCTAAATTTTGAACTTTAATTTTTTTAGAAAAGTAAATCATTTTATTTTATTTGATGTCCTTTTATAATATATGCCAGTAAATGTAGTAGAATAGGTTTGTTGCACCAGTCAAGTTAAATTGTACATGCCATTTTTATTAGTATGTGTAGTAGAATTGGATTATTGTACCATTCAGCTTAGTTGCACATACCATTGCCCTCACCAGTTCTGTGCATTAAATTTATGCAAGCATGAAAGTAAATAGTTAGCACAAAAAAAGAAGAAAAAAAGGCCAAGAAAGAAAATGTGAAAACATTCAGGCTTATGTTACTTACTATTGGCCTATTACTCGATTCGATTTCGGAGATATATTTTTGGTTTTATTTTTTATAAATTTTCACAAATGAAATTTATTGATATTAGTATTTTTTTTATTATTATTATTATTCAAAGTTTACCATACAAATAATAGTGTTTATATACATAATGGTATATTTCTATTCATATAAAATATATTAAGGTATATTAAATTATACTCACTAATCATAATTTATGTTTTTAGGCTACTCATTAAATCCCTTTAATGTGAAAAAATGGACTTTAAATCTTTTAATATTTTGATTGGTTGTACTGGCAGTGTTGCAACCATTAAAGTACCACTTTTAGCAGAAAAATTAACTAAATTAGGTCACAAAATTATAATAGTTCCAACTAACAATGCTCTTCATTTTTTAAAAACTGAAGCAATAGCAAATAGTAGAAGTATATCAAGCGTTCATTCCAGACATTTAAATGATTCTTGTGGGAATAAAAGCAATATTGAAAAAAGTTGCAATGAAAGTGAAGTGAGAGCATACTACCCAGAATTTGAATTTGCAACTGATAAAGAAGAATGGTCAAAATGGAACAAAAGAGGAGATCCTGTCAGACACATCGAACTCAGAGAATGGGCAGACTTGATTCTTATTGCTCCATTAGATGCAAATACATTAGCCAAAGTTGCTCAAGGGCTTTGTGATAATCTTTTAACTTGTATTATTCGAGCGTGGAATATGAAAAAAACTGTTTTTTTCTGTCCAGCAATGAACACGCAGATGTACCTTCATCCATTTACATCACAGCATATTAAAATTTTAAAGGTTAGTACTTTAATATATATATATATATATATATATATATATACTATAGTATATATTATAATATATATATATATATATATATATATATATACTATATATATATATATATATATATATATATATATAACTTATATATATAATATATATCATTGTGATGGGACGATTATGAAATTTTGCGATGACGGACGTATAGCAGAATTTTTGGACGATGACGATTACATTGAAAAAAAACTATTTAAAAATTTCTCTCTCTCTCTCTCCTTCTATATATATATATATATATATATATATAATATATATATTATATATATATATATATATATATATATATATATATAATATATATATATATATATATATTTATATATATATATATATATATTATATATATATATCCCCCCAATCGACTCGCTCACTTGTAGGGGTGGGGGTCTCTGGGCATGCTGTTGGGCGGGATATAGGATATACACCAGGCCTCAGCGTCCTTTAGAGCGAAGAACCGATTTCTTTTTTTTTATTCTCCAGAGAGGTAGCATGACGCAATGACACCCTTCCTTACGGAGGGGGCATCTGGCGTCATCTGTGCTGAAGGGGTGTTAGCCTCATCACCCATTCGTGATTCGGTTACACCGAACCCAGCACCAGGTTTGGTCTTTTTCCCTGACCCTCTGGAACATCTTATAATAAGAGACTCTCCGCCGCTTAGCGCGGTTCCTCCGGGCCACAAACCTCATAGGGCTCGACACGCATGAGGGGGGGACCCCTTTAATTATATAATACACATGGATAACCTACGATGCCTCCGAAAAACTGATTGAGATTGTAAAGATTCCCGACCCTAGGACCGCTATAATTGACTTACTGCTTTTGAATTCTACTCCGACATTCGGATTGCCGTTGTTCCCCCCACTTCCACCCTGGACAGGCCTCTGCTGTCTCCGCGATCAGCTCGCCTGGCACGCCCTCTGACCAGTGTGCCCAAACGTTCGGGCAAATTCCCGCAAGGTTGCCCCTCGTCACAGTCGTTCTCATTCCTTCACTCACTCCATATGCTGCAACCCCTCCAGGAATGTCAGCAAGAACATTCAGTTCCGATGTATCACATTCTTGCGATCACTACTCCCCAAGCTCTTACTGAGCACAGAATCCATTCTTCCTAAGTAATTGCACTCTGAAGAAAGCCTTTAGGCGTTGAGATTCCTCCAGGTCCACTTAATGAGAAATGGGTCCATCTTACGTACAAGCTACTAACGATATCAAATCTCATTCTGTCATGCCCTAACGTCTCTGGCAGAATATTCTCCTCTTATTTCTACTCCCGATGACATAAGAAACACATCTTAAGGCCACTAGTTACGTGTTATGAACAGAAAGACGAAGACTTAGCTGTCATCATGGGAAATCTCCAACAGAAAAGATTCTCCGTTACAACGTTTATAGATTTCCCCTCGTCGGGAAACTCGACCAAACAAATTCCTGCGTTTACTGTCATGACCTTTCAATCCCCTCATCCAACCTACCAAAAAGGTTACAAAGGGTTTACAAGATACAGGATGTTCGCACGTTTGTCCCTCGACCCAGACGCTGCTTCAAATGTCAACGGTTTGGTCATCCCCGAAAAACTGTAGGGGACCGGATGAAATATGGCCAGTCTGCGGAGAATTATTTCACACTCCCTGTGGAAATTACCCCTAACTGTAGAACAACTGGGAGGGACCCATAGTGCTTGCTTTCAAATGGCCCTCTTACCTGGTTTGAACGGGAGTTTCTGGAATCTATGCACCATACACAAATGAGAAGAAGAGATGCCAATACAGCTTGATGAAAAATATCCTACCAAGACCAAAGCGATCCTAGCACAATCACTGCTTGCCCCACTCCGTCAGCGATTTGCTATCACCCACAACAAACCTCATACCCAGCAAACTTCCTCCCAAAATCCCAGTGGAAATCAAGCCAGCTTACTGTATTCCTATCTGCCTGTATTGTCACGCCCACCCGCTTCGTCACAATTGAACAAAAGCAGCCCTTGACTCAATCTTTTGTCCAAAAAAGCCATTAACACCCTATCCCGAGTACTAACTTTCAACAAACCAGCAATGAAACTGAGCTGGTTCATCCAACACACAAATCTTGGAAAACACTTCTTTTCAAGACACACTGTCCTATGCCTACCCAATGAGTTCTCCTAACTTAGTAAGGGACTGCTGCTCTTTGTCTCTATGATTCACCTACCACCGTTACTCAAATTTCTGTAAAAGATGTCCCAAGCAAAGAAAAGAATAATCGCTAAGCTAAAAGTTTATTCGTTAAAATACAGAGCTGCCGATTTTTAAACAAAAACACACTAAACCCAGAGTAACAATGTAACTCAGAAGGACTCGCATAAGATCCACTCAGGGGGACAAATCAACTACTCATTAAATAGATTGTACCCAAGCAATCGCAGCTATCCGACACCCACCAATTAACCCTCTAATAGTATGCAGGAATAACTCTAGCTCTTCCGAGTCTTCCTATAATTCTTCTTTGAATTTCCCATCTCAGCGCTCCCCAAGGGATTATATACTAACAGAATGAAATGGAAAACAGCTCCAAATGGAGCATTGATTGTGATGAACCACTCTGCTTTCTGAATACTTCCTGCAGCTTCGAGAAAGGCGAATGGAGAACTCTCCAACGTAAACGTCGCAAACGCTCTGGTTCTTTGGAGGATGGAAGGGTGACCAGAGCCATTTCTAACTTAAATCGTCCAATCTCCATAAATCACTCCCACGACGAATTAATAGCAAAAGTCTCCAGTATCGGAAACTTGGTCAATCCAACGAATTCCATATTGGAACCCTTATCGCGACCCCAATCCTTCTCAAAGATGACACCTTTCCGTAACATTCTTCCTTCCCAGGTTCATGGAAGCACTCCACATTCCCTACACATTTTCTGACATCTGTTTTACTGGGCAGAATGCTGATTTCCACTCCCATTAAATAAACACGAGCATTTTGGTTGCTTTTTTATGCCAAGTCGAACCCCAGAGAAAGTTGGGACGTGTGTGAAACTTCACTTAAATCTCGTACTTCATGGTGAAGCCTCTTATCACCAATACACTGAAAATACTCCTAAAAGAGGGTCATAACAACCTAACAAATCTCTTGGTGTTATGACTTACCCTGGCCCCCACAGGTTCTTGTTCCCCCTCCTCGCCGAGACCCACGCCCAACCTTCCCTCTCAATCGTAATCCACCTCCTAACATTACCCCCGTTCAATAGAGACAATGTCTCTAACTAAGAACACACAACCCATAATATTCTAATTCTCATCATGACTACTTTCCTTTAATGGAATTTGTCGTGGCTATTACTCTTAATTTCGAAAGAACTTGTTACAACTAAATAAACATATGTACAGCCAAGTGATATGTTTTGCCCAGAGAACTTCAGGACTTTTGTCATCCGTGACTTCTTTCAACCATGCTGAATAAAATCGCCGTTTAACTTCTTAGAAGAGTGACATAATGATGGGAGAGGGGCAGGAAATACTCTTTCACTTATGTAAGCCTCTACGAAGCAATCCCTCTTCCAAACCAACTCATGCCAGTAACAGCGGCAAGAATCACATTATCCATCGACATTACTATACTGTTTCGTCTACTTGCTCCAGAGTCGTGAATTTACTAGAGCCGACTAGTGATCTTTTTAAACAGCTCTTCTTCTTCTGTTGTTATACTAGTGACTTCAACCTCCGCACCCTTATGGGGTGACTCGTCACTCAATCAACCAACGATCTTAATAGCAATCTCCCCTAACTACCCTTTTCCCTTGGGATGCCTTTAAACAGGATCCCATACCTATGGAACGTTTATGATACAGCACATTCTCTGTATTATATTCCTTTTTGGCTCCCAGATTCCCTTATGCGTTTTACCTGGTCCCGCTTTGATTATTTATTCGGCAGTTGATCATTACCCAATAGCATTTAAATGAGCTTTGTTCCAAGGGCTCCAATGCAAAAACCCACACTCCAGCTGGCCGTTGACTGATCGAGCGGGAGTGGGCTCCTATTTTATCAGGCCACAGCTCTCTCATCTCCTTTTAATAACCGATTTTCAGCTGTTGATGAGGCCTTTTGATTCTTCCAGGAAGTAGTCATTCTCGGCACAAGCGGGAAGCTTGATCCGCAGTCTCTCAGGAGGCGGTCGGCACCCCTTGGTGGTCCCAAGAGTGCGCACACGCCAAAATGAGAGGAAAAGAAGAAAACTCAGAGATATTACAACAAAAGGACCCGTACCAACCCAAACATGATTATTTTAAAAGCAGCCGCAGGCAGCGAGATCTCGGCGGATTAATCGTCAAACGCGTAAAAAATATTTTCGAAAGCTTACATATCGACTGTTAACTCCAAACTCCCCTTCCTTTAGTGTGGAAGTTACACAATATCTCGTCGATCTAATAACTTCCTCACCACAGTCCTCGTTATGGCCTGATATAAACTTATACGAGACTTCCGCTCCTTCGGGTGGTAAAGCGGATGCGTTAGGTTAAGCTCTCGCTAGCCATTCGAGTTCCATTCGCGCTACACTGGAAAGCCTTCAAAACTGAGACTGACACAGCACGCCAGCTTTTCAACAGCAAAAGGGAAGAAAATATATGCCTACAACCGTCTTTTTACACTTTGCAGCAGTATCAAACGCACTGGCGAGTAGCAAGCCGGTGTCTTTGGTCCAGAATGATTTGTATATCAATGTCCGTCATATAATCCCTCAGCATCAGCATTTTAGCTGATCTGTATTAAAGAATCTGGATCGAATCCTCTTTCATATCTATTTTGACTACAGCTTTTTGTTTAAGTCCTATCCCCACAAAACCTGGGAAAGATCCGAACTTGGCGGACAACCAAAGACCAGTTTCGTTGACCTGTCATACTTAATTAATGGAGAAAATGGTTTCAGGCCGCTTTCTCCCTGCTGGAACGTCGCCAAGGCTTTTTTTCAACTTTCCAGTTTGCTTGCGCAAGAGTCGTTCGACCGCCGGACCCCTTGTTAAAACTGGACCATGACATCCGGGAAGCCTTCTCAAATAGTGGGATGGTTCTTGGTGTCTTTCTTTGGACCTTGAAAAAAGCTACGACACAACGTGGAGAACTGGGGATCCTCCTTCACTCCATTTCGCTCGGTTTTTCGCGGACCAACTCCTCCTTTTTCATTAAATGTCTTTTTGTCAAACAGATCCATGCAAGTTCGGTGCTCTTCTATATTCTGTCAGCGGCCACTTTACTCTGGCATCGAAGGCGTTTCGCAGCAGGTTTCAGTGTTTTAAGTGTACTACTGTTTGCTCTCGGATTTAACGATATTGTTACCTCTATTCCAGGCGACTGGATCAAATTTTCTCGTATATTGTCGCATGATGTTTAGCATGTTATTACATAGCCGAGTGCACGACTGCCCTTTCTCGAAAAGCGGCCAACTTCATACTAGCCTATTGAAAAGATTTCACCAGCGTGGGCTAGCTCCCATGGTTTCCATTTTTTACTGCGCAGCCAAAACCTCAGAAAGTGCTTTTTAACGCCAAAAAAAAGGGAACTCGCGAGAAGTCTTGCCACTTTCTTCCAGGCGAACCTACATTTCATCATGGTTCGCCCATTCCTGTCAACCCCTTACAGGTCAATTTCTAGTCTCATTCCTAGATGACCAATAACATTATGCACCGCACTATTAAACCACCTAAAAACAACTTGTGCATCGCACCCTTGACCCTGTTTACGCCATCTCGCCTCAAAATTTTGGGGTTGCTGATCGCAAATCCCTTTTACGTCTATTACGTAACCCTAATCGATCAGAACACTGGATTATGGGAGTGTGGCAGTAATATGGATCGGCCTGCCATAACACTACTTACACCTGTTAGATCCCATTCCAAACATGGCTATCCGTATTTTCTCCACTGGAGCTTTCGATCGTCCCCCCAGAGTGAGGCCTCTGAAGTTGAAGTCCATTGTCGATGCCACTCTCTCCTTCGAAGAGGAATACATCATGTTACAAGTTATCTTCGTTTTCAACCCCAATACCGGTCTGCTTCTGGACACCCATTCTGCAGGACGGTTACCTCAGAATCCTAAGTTACTGCCATTTGCAAGAAATCTATTCATGGCTCCGACACAGACTCAACATCCATTTTCAAAACGAAACGAAATCAGTGTCTTTTGTAAAATGTATAAATTAGGCTATTCCGCCTCTCCTACCCATTGTTGCTCCTGACATCTCTCTGCCAATCTAGCCAATATACCTGTTGCACTGTTAAACAGCATCAATTCCTGTGTTTTTGCCGCAGTTCACGATGAATTTACTCAGGGTTTACTGACGGCTCTAAAACAGAGGGACAGTGTGGGCGCTTCTGCTTTCTTTCCACAGAAACCTCTCCCATACCTTCCCCCTTACTGCTTCAATTATTTACAGCGAATTAATGGCTATAATCATTGCCCTTTCTCGAATTCTAATCCTCAACCAAGATCACTCATATGTTGTATTCAGATTCGCTTTATGCCGCTACAAGCGCTTAAAACCCCCTTTTTCTAATCGCATGGTTTCATCTGTTACAAGCAATTTCTCGACTTCTCCACTCCGTTAAAAACAAAAATTTTTTATTGTTGGGACTTCCCCCTCTCAGGTAGGGGTAACTGGCAATGAATCGCTACAGATGAGGACCAAAGATGGCCGCCCTCTCTTCTCGGAAGTTCCAGGTCTACCTCCCGGATTGCCATTACGACAAAGGCCGCTTCCATCAACTGGTTAACTACCTGCTCTCCGGGACGGGCCTTCGAATCTTGTTGGCAAGGAGGCTGGACGAGTGGATCGGCGGGGAAGAAACTTCGGAAACATAAAGCCGAAATCGAGTGAGTGGTCTTCCTCCCAGACGAAAGCTCATTACATGAGGTTACTTGCGCGCCTCCGATACTTTGGCCACACATGAATATCCACTCACAGTCACTTAGTCACGAGACCCTCTCCATTTGCAAAATTTTGCGTCGCCACGCCCCGCAATCTGTTCATCATATCTTCATTGATCTGTTCATCTGGACTAGTTCGCTGTCGTTATTTTTCCTACTTTACGGTCCATAAACACCCCTTTGGAAGATTATCCCATATCTCTTATCTGAATTCTTTCCCACTTTACAGTAACACTTTTTCTTGTTATCTTCAAGAAAGTGAATATTCTTCTATAGCATTTGAAGATGGAAGAGCTTACTTGGCGATTGATTACATTAACAAAGAATTTGAATTTTATTAGTTTTTATTTTTATTTTGAACTGACTGAATACTTCATTCACGTTTCGTATTTCTTTTTGGACATTCTGAAATTATATGGCCAGCGCCCTCCCATGGTGCTGATTTTTCAGGCCAGTGTGGCCGCTTCATTGTGTGAGAGCCGATGGTGGGTTCCTGATAACACTAACTCAAAAAAAAAAAAATATATATATATATATAATATATAATAATATATATATATAGTATATATATATATATATATATAATAATATATATATATATATATATATATATATAAGGCTGTAGAAAAATTATTTTATCAATCAAAATTTTTGATTCCCTTAAGTCTTCTTAATAATTAAATAATAATAAAATAATAATAAAATATAACTAAGTATAGTAATACTTTTAATACTTGATAATAAACAAACAGCAAACTTTTAATCAATGAAAAAATGACATAAGTATTTATTAATGGAAATGAGGAGACATGTTATGTTTGTGGTAACGCATTTCTTAGGCAAGTGGCTGTTCCTCATCATCGTATAAATAGATTTCTAGACCAGGAGACTTTAAAATGTAAGGTTTCCAGTTTGCAGGATGATAGCAGAATTGGGCTACCTCAGTAAGGGAATAATGAACGGATGTATAAAGATTTAAAAAAGAATAAGAAAGGGCCTGTAATCGTTGATGGATTGGAGCAGGTTAATTCCTTCGTTTCAGCTATAATCTTTCTTAGCCTATTCTTCCATTTCTGAACTAAAAGCTATGTTTCTTGATAAATCCATGGTATCGATTGTGCGTTGTATCTCTGGCCATTTCAGGTAGAGACAGATGCCTATCGAGGTTGGAAAAATTCTCGTTCTCCTATCACTCCGCTAATTTTCATTTCAGCTAGTAGAAATCCGTTCAGGATCTCATTCGACGGCAAGCGGGCTTTTTATCAAACGGAAAGTGCGCTGACCTCTTCGGTTCTCCTACTGACAAATCATTTCATCTCTAGCCAACACTAATGTAAAATTCTGCCTTTTCCTCCTCTATATTCCGATCTGATCATTGTTTGCTAATTTCTCCAAACTGAAAGAGGGCTAATCTGCTTCGGCCACTCTCGCTCAACTAATTCTCTATTGTCTCAATCTCCACTTTCCCAAGCTGTTGGAAGCTCTCCACATGTCCAACCATATTCCGAAAGAAAAGGGAAGCCGCTCTTGTCTTCTAAGCATTTATCACATTTATTCGGTATCTAAAAGATCGTTTGAAAACCCTTCTCAGATCACTTCTTAGCAATATCTGGAGAACCAATTACCAGATCGCCAGTACGGTCCGATGCAACGAAAGTCTATAGGCGATATAATTTCCTATCTAACCGGATTCTCATGGTTTTTCGCTTTTCAGGACATAGGGGAGACTTAGCCTGGTGGCGCTTGACCTCCTAGCTCTCATCCACTCGTATTCGATTACATCGACCCTTCGATTTCTCTTACACCGTTTCATATTCTACTCCTTCTTCTTACTTCAGAATTGCCTCTCGTCTCAATCTTTTCGAGTTTTATTCTCGCTGAGGATCGTCTCAACCTCGTGAAATTCAATTCTTTTAAAACCCCAACTTCTACAAATCTCTTTCTCCAAAATACCTACATAACTTTTCCTATCTCTTTCGACGGGTTTCTCGTCTCTCCTGTTGACAATAAAACATCCTTGGCCTTAACATGAACCAAAAAATGTCTTGGAAACCTCATATCACAACCGGTTCTAGGGCGGCCTCAAAAGAAACTGATTCTGTTTAGAACTCCGAGACTTTTACTCCTTTTCTCAGTTGCTCCAGCTTTACAAGGGGTCTCATCCGTCCATGTATGGAGTACTGCTCTCAATCTGGGGGGGAGGGTCTGGTTTCACCGGCTTTTGAACAGGGTCGAGTCAAGGACAAAAGGCTTATAAACTGTTTCTTACTCTTCCAGTTCCTTCGACCCTCTATCTTTGCGGCCGAATGTTGAGTGCTTTATCTCTATACGTATAGGTACCGCAGCGGCAAGTGCTCTAGGAACTATATTCACTCGCGTCCACCACCTTTACGACTCATTCGTAGCACAAGGGGTGCTGTATCTGCGCACGAGTTTCTGTGGTGACATTGGTAACTCCAGGCCTAGTTATTGCTTGTGGTGCGTTCCTTCCTTCCTTCCCACCAGCCTATGTCTCTGTGACATTCTCTTCCATCTTCTTGTATTTCCTTACTGAATTTTAATCTGCCTACTTTAAGGGCCTGCGTCTTGCTCATATGCTACTTCTTCGCTTTAGAGGGTTGAACTTTTTGAGGTTACTACATCCCCTCCATGAATAGGGGTATTGCCCGTGAGTGGTGGTGACAACTGTAAAAAAAAAAATCCTCTAATGGACAGATATGTGGCAAATGAACTGATCTCCTACTCACCCCGTCCCAAAACATCTATCAGATTATCCCAGAAAATCCTACTCTCTTCAACGATTACCTCGTATGAACCATATGTCGCAACCCACACAAATTTTGACCTGTTCAAACTTAAATTTAACCTTAATTCTAGCTCTAGTACTCACACAACAAAATCTACCATAGCTCTACACATTCGCTCATCAGAATTGCAAATCACTTCTATCCCCCTCCATCATTTTCTCTCACGCAACACAAACACTTTCAACACAACCACTCATTTTTCACCGATGTCCTTTCATCTTTTTTCAGTCACAGCGAGCATTATCAAATTTGAACTTTCTAAATATACATCATCACCTCTCTCCTCATCTCCTCACATTCTCAAAATTCTTATATTCATATACAGACACGATTTCATACATTTTCGCCGAAGGATAGAAGGCTGCTTACAGTGATCACGACCTTTTCCGAGGATTGCTTTAGCATTAATGGCAAGAGATAAGTGGTAGTGGGAAGCCAGCCTAACTCCCACTGTCCCTTAGTCGCCTTCTAGGACACGCAGGACATACGATGTGGGGAATTTTTTCTCCCTCCGTATGGATATAAGGGGATAGGCGATGCTGTAAGATGTCTGTCTAGAAGACGGGGTGTGGACCTATAAGTATGTAGTATAATGATATGTTGTCGTGGAGCATGAGTGTGGATATGAACGCAATACAGGAAGGCGACCATTTAGGCGCTGGGAAATGTCATACATTTGCCCATAAGCAAAATCGGTATATATATATATATATATACCATATAATAGATATATTATATAATATAATAATTATATATAATATAATATAAATATATACATAGTTATATACCTATATATGACTAATATAACATCATTATTAACAATATAATATATTTATTATGTTTATTAATTTTTATCAGCTCGATATATCAAGCAGATATTAGTTCTTATTTTATTTTATATATTATTCATTATTATTATTATTATTTATTATGTATTATATCTATTAATTCTCTCGTTGTGTTTGCAAATAATTGCATTCACAATCTAATATTTGTTCAATTACAACTTAATTAATGCGGCTATAGATCTGAATAGA
>JABUQX010027310.1:45000-46813 GCA_015478945.1 Trachelipus rathkii | reverse complement strand
GGGGGGGGGGAGGGGGGAAGGGAGGAGGGGAGGGGAGGAGAGGTGAGATTGAAGGTATAAGAATTAACTATTACTAAGCTATTTCTCTAAAATTAAGTATTCGAGCTGAACTTAGTTATCAATCACATTGATAATTTCATCTTAAAACACTTTGTCCCTAAAAAGAGTATCTTCCTCGATGACCTTAATTGCCTCAGAGAACTTAATTTTGTTCTCTTTTCAAAAGACCACTCGCTATGGTAAAACTACGAAGAGATAATATGAATTTACTCCATTAACGTATAGTATTCACGGGGCTATACAATATCCAATTTTGAGCTCCATACATCTATGAAATAAAGAGCCACTATTTGATATGTACGGTTCATACTTAAACCAACATGTATCAATTAAGAAGATTTAATTATCATTATATTTTTGCCTAAGCATCATAACTAGAATCGAAAGTATGTGAATAGTCTTATATAATAATCAGATATCTACCAAAAGAGAAGTCATCATAACAAGCTCTCTGTCAATAGACATTATACTATTGACTTCTATACAACACATATTAAATACCAATTTAAGCCCTCATATGGGTAACTTCATGAGTTAGAGTTAGAGCAGAAAATTAAGTAGTATCTATTGAACTTAAAAACAGGAAAAGATAGGAGATGAATACAACGTGAGGTATAAACGTGTATAAAACGGATACAGTTAAAATAGTACATTCCTGAGTGATAATAAATTATATGAAATCATTAACTTCATATTTAGCAGCAAGGTCTTATATTATTAGATCTGAATAACATTATAAGACATAGCATATCATCGCATATAAATAGGAAATATTCCACAATATATATATGGTTTAAGAAAAAAATAGTACTTATTATGAAAAGTCAAACGTATGTTTGATATTACAAATGGGGACATTTGTAGAAGGAATACATCAATAAACTGGAATAAATATTATATAAATTATTTTACTATTAAAATAATTAAATTATATTATATTATTTTTATTAGATAGAATAATCGCGATTATGACTGGGGGAAAAAATAAAATATATAGTTATATGAAATATAAATATAGAAATAGGAAATAAATTTAAATAAATATATTAATAATAAAATACGTAACTATATTATAATATATTATTGACAAAAACAAAATAGCCAATAACTATATCTGAATAGGTTGGCTTCTGTTTTTGATTCTAAAATATGGGGTGAGTATCCTGGCTATTAATGATATTTATACAGAGGAGGCGGACAAAATATATCTCACCCTCTACTTCTATCTAATCGCCAGAGAATTACCATATAGTAACATTAGGTAGATGAGATGTGTAAGATCACGTTGAGAGAATAAGAAGGAGAGAGAATGAACGTAACATTTACATACATTTAGTAAGAGATAGTGATTTACTATCAGAAACTCGGAAGGCCTCATACCACTCATACTATATGTAAGTCTATCAGTTTCTTGACACAAGTTCTGTAGTGGAGCACTTGTTTTAACATGTAATTTCATATCATGTCTTTTCAAAACCTCACGTCATTATTCTCTCTCACTAAAAAGAATATTTCAAACTTCAAAGCTTCTATCACATTACTGAGCATGGATGGTCCTCATTGGATGTTATATTCCACCTTCACGGATGTTTCCTCAATCAGACTGATGATTCGTCTTTATTGAAGACCACTTCATCTACTGAACAGCAGGAACAAAAGTGTATTTCAGTGTTTAAATTTAATAATAATTGTGTTTCAAAGTGATTATGTTTATAATTAATTAATATTTAAGCCGTTCCGAGTTTTTGGGCGC
>JABUQX010027310.1:30000-40000 GCA_015478945.1 Trachelipus rathkii | reverse complement strand
TAAATTAGCGCGAAACGATTTAATTTTTAATTAAAGTTAAGAAACAGAATCAAATATTTAGACTATAAATAAATATATATATATATATCATATATATATATAATATATATAATATATATATATATAATATATATAATAATAGTATACATTTAAATATAGAGATATAAATAAAATATATATATATAAAATAAATATATATATATATATATATATATATATATATATATATATTCTAGGAAGCTTCATTTACCAAGACAGTCAGCACAGCAAAATTCCCCCAAGTCCGAGAGAAGATGACGATCATGTGAATGAAATTGGCGAAACGGGAAAAGAATCTGTACCCCCCGAGTCGCCTCCTCCTGTCACCTTTGCTGATAGTGAGATTATCAAGATTGAGAATGGACGGGTGGAATGGAGTAAATACTCGTCGCGTCGTCAAATTGTTAAATATACCAACAGAGGAACTCCGGAGATTGTAAGGAGGAGAAATTACATTAGCATTTTGAGAAAAACTAACACTAAAGTTTCACTCCAAAGGAAAAAAAGGATAATTAAAATGCTTTTCGTTGTAGTTTTAGAATTTTTTATATGTTGGACTCCGCTTTTTGTTATTAATACAGTTTATTTATTTGAACCTGATGCCGTTTATGGCGTTCTTGGGACGGGAGGAATTTCTTCATTTCAGTTACTTGCCTATTTCTCTTCCTGTTGCAACCCTATTACATACTGTTTCATGAATGCTACATTTAGGAGAGCCTTTCTTTCCGCTGTTGGATGCAAAACTCGTCAATAAAATCCACAAACACCCACGCACACACATGCACACACATACACCCTCAAAGCACACACACACACACACACGACACCACACCACCACACACACACACAATATAATATATATAATATATATATATATATTATTATAATATATATAATATATATATATATATTATATATATATTATAATATTATATATATATATATATAGAGTGGTCATTATATAAAGAGGGGAAATTTTTTCTTCGAGAATAAAAGGTAGGACCCGGTAGACTTAATCCATTACGTGTTAAAACAACTATAAAAAAATGTCAGGTCAATCGGATAATTATTAACCTGTGTCCTCATCGAGGTTTTAAAGTTTGAAAACATGATTAAAATTCAAATCTTTATTGATATCAATTTTTAACATGCTTAACATTTCGAAAAAGACATAATAACAGAAAATGTTCATAATTTTTTGAATATCGTAATTGAATCTGCATTCGTACACCAACAATATAATCGGAGAATAAGAACTTAATCTTTTATTTTTTCCTTTCCAATATATCACTGGTATGGCCCGGGTATGTTTTTTGATGGTCTTGCACAACCTTAAATAAAACGAAGAAGATTAATTTACTTTATGTATTTATTTCCAAATTACCAAGAAATTATATTTAAAAGATCGATTTATTTATAAACATATAAAACTATATGAAATATAAAAGATATGTATTACAAAATAACACAATGATAGATTTTATAATTATTTGTTATCTAGTTTACCTGTAAAACAAATTGTTTTTTCTTCGTTTTTGGTAAACTTGTCGTTAAATTCTTCCATTAATTTTACTCCTCTTTCTGCTATGTCCTTTACCACCCTTAATGAAGCTACAACGTTTCTTCCTTTCATGTAACTGTCTTGATTTTTTCAATCAACAGGATCAGTTTGTAGGAATTCTTGAGAAAGACCAAACCTGATAAATATATTCTGCCACCAGTTGCTAAGTAAATCTAAGGAAGATTTTTTTTTTAGGAAATATTTCAAATCATCTTCTTTGATGAACAGTTTATTTCTTTTTTCTTCGACTTGATGTTCGGTATCAGTGGTTTCAATAGTTTGTGACGAATGCGTTGCTTTATTAATATATGGACCATCCTTCTACTCATTTCATATCATGGCTTAGTTTTTAATCGAGAAGATAACAGTCGTCATTTAAATGCCATAAATGACTGGCAGCTGTGTCAAAAGCAAAAGCTTGAACAGTGTCCAGTAGTGACCATTCCTGTAGTGTATCATATACAGCTGATGATATCTCTTTACCTGTTTCTGATGAAAGTTCTGGAACTACTAGAAGTTGTTCAACGTTGAAAGCTGTTGCTATCACTGGGAGTCAATCAACTGACTTTTTTCCGGTAATATCAGGGAGCATTTTAGATCCCAGTGAGCAAATACATAGTTTAATTTAGAATCATTAAATATAGATCTAACGCTTATTGCTGCTTGCTTACGAAACTTTTCTCTACCCCTTTTAATGGACGTGCGGTTGATGACATATTCTCGCTGATTTAAATTTAGTACCTCAACGCAAACTGTCAATATATGAACAGCATCTCTATCGCTAACTTTACATTTATCTAGCGCAGCTAAGAGTCTAGCTGTCAATATTTCTTTCCTAGCTCGTTTGGGTGAAACGTGAGTACTCTGAAACGACACATCACTTTCTATTTCAGCGTATTCATCGATATCTGACGTACCTGGATTGCTAGATGATTGAATAATTTCTGCTGTAGTTTCTATCTGGGAGTCTTGAGTTTTTCTATCCTCTGAGTAGGATAACAGATAATTACACTCTGAAATATATATTTCAAGCTACGTTTACTCGATATTATGACAGAAAATAGCATTGTGAAATATAATATGTAAGAAACATCAGGTTGACAGTAAGTGCAAACTGGTAAAAAATTACAGTTATTTAAAATTGAATTACATAACTTCACTAACCTGAATCTGTAGTGGTCGAAAGTTGCTTTTCTCTTCTTTTTAATTCCTTTGCTACTCGTTCAGCCTTCCGTACTTCTGCGGCTGTTACCTTCTTATCTATACCCAACATGCAACTAACACGTCCTTTTTGTCGCTGCATATGTAAAAACTTTCTATCTTCCTCTATTTTGATCATATCCATTGCATTTGCATGGTATATATCGAACACATCATCTAGAGTGAATCTAGACTATCTTCAAATTATTTTTCCTTTTTTGCCTACATAATTCGGTCTTTCTTTTTTTGTGATTTTCTAGTCCGCGATGGTATTCGAATAGCTTTTTGCATTTCTTGATGCAGTCCGAACGACTTGCGTTGGTATACGTGCCTTTCTTCAGAACAATAAACATTTCACAATTAACAATAGATGCACTATCATGTAAATTTAAATATACTGTACGCAAGTTATAAAATAGGACACGTAAAGCATCTCCTCGAGAGGGAAGTTTACTCCAGGTTATTTGATTTTTCATTGACCAGATAAGAAACAGTTCTTGCCGTGACATTTTTAATATTAACCTAAAAAATATATTAAAACACTGTAACATTATGTAAAAGAAAATTATCTCAATATACTACTGATCGCTTTGCAGTGTGCACTTCATCTGACAGGACATTTACGTATAACCAAGGTATAAAAACGCACGTACTAACCCACCCGAGGCAGCATAACAACTGCCGCAAGTAAATACTTTGAAAAAGCCTATTAGCCACAACATGACAACTTTTGACGCCCGTGGGGCACGGGATGCTGCTAATCGATTGACCTCAAACTTGGAAAGGAATACTTTAAGATGATATGGAACAAATCTACAAAACAAAAAAAAAACTTTAAAATAAAAACCTCTACATATTATAAGCTATTTATTTATATATATAAAAAAATATAAAATTTAATATATATATATATATATATATATATATATATATATATATATATATATATATATATATATATATATATATATATATATATATATATATGTCAGACTTTACATTAGTACATGCATTTATCTACAAAACTACAGCAGATACATAAAAATAAATAACATTTTTCGAATCAGCGTGAAAATTTAAGTGGGAGTATATATAGAAAACTAAGTTAAATGTTGTATAAAAAAAAATTCTAAATTAAAAATAAAAATGCAAATGTACGACAAGTTTTAAGAATCTCGGTTTATGAGTATTATTTACGCGCCAAGGAGCGCCAGAGTTGCCAGAAATTGCTTTTTATCATGCTCTCGTTTTTTTCTTTTAGCTAAAGGAAAACCCCTGGTAAACCGCAGAGATGGAAGGAGTCGTAGTCTTTCGGCCTACTGGTGGACGACGGGGGGAACTTCGTCCCCCTCTGTCCCCTTTCGTCTCGAGCCCCCTAAAAAAAGAAATCATTTTCTACCTTATTCTATGCGCAAACGAGAGCATGATAAAAAGCAATTTCTGGCAACTCTGGCGCTCCTTGGCGCTTAAATAATACTCGTAATAATAAATAATAATATACTTAATATATTTTTTTTATACAACATTTAACTTATCTTTCTATATATACTCCTACTTAAATTTTCACGTTGATTCGAAATATTTTATTTATTTTTATGCATCTGCTGTAGTTTTGTAGATAAATGCATGTTGATGATGATGCTGGCTATTATATATATATATATATATATATATATATATATATATATATATATATATATATATATATATATATATATATATATATATATATTATATATATATATATTCGTTTTTGTCTAACTACTTTGAAAAATTATAATTTTTAGTTATTGACCTTTGCCTTCTTCTGGTGCGCAAATTATAAGAAATAGCGAAGAATGTGATATCTACCCTTGACCATTCTTAATTAGCTAATGAATGTGAAGGTATTTCGATAAATCTCTTAATTAATATATGATTTTTAAATTTTTCGTTCAACGTCATTCAGCCTCCCTTCAATGTATTTGGAATGCTAATTTAAATTTACAAATTGTTTTGCTCCTTCGGTCTTATCCATCCCTAATAGTATTTGGCCTCTGTCTCCTTTCTCGACAAATAAATTTGCACTCACCCCAGAGAAAAGAGAGTTTCCAGGTCTTGCCTCCGTCATTTCGCTCGTGTCTGTTAGGTAAATTTTGACATCAGTAAAAAAAAATTTATTTCTCTATGTATTTTGAAGTGAATTGAAATATTTTTTTTATTTTAATCAGATTTAAATGATATTAACTTAGGTGTATTAAATGTAATCAAAGAAGGTGAGCTAGAAGCTCTGCAATACAAGAGACACTGGCCCTCCCTTAACTCCCCGAAAATCAGCCACTGATATATATATATATAATATATATATAATATAATATATATATTATATATATATATATATATAATATATATATATATTATATATATATATATATATATAATATATATATAATAATATATATATATATATATATATATATATATATTATATATTATATATATATATATATACTTAATATATATATATATATATATAATTATATATATATATATATAATATATATATATAAATATATATATATATATATATATAATTATATTATATATATATAATATTATATATTATAATATATATATAATATATATTATATAATATATATCACGGCTCACGTCAGGTCTCTTTTAGAAGGAGGGAGCAAGAAACAAAAGGAAATTAACCCAGCCAATCCCCTGCCTAAGGCAATTCAGGTCGGTGCAGACATGGGTCTTAAAGAGAGAAAGATACAGCAGGAGAAACAGATGATGGCATGAAGTTCCACAGAACATATATGGTTGGAAAGAGGAGGCACCACAACGACCGATACTTGAGTTTCCAATATTCACACAATATTCAAATGAGAGCAAGGCACCTCTCTTTTGCTTCGAGGCGAATAATGGGGAGGGAAGTGCGAATGTTCAACGTCCCTCGAACATCTGCTGTTGTAATACCTATATAAAAGAGGCAGTGCTGAGAAAGAGGGTCAAGAGAGTTTTAAAGAAGGGGACAGTTTATTAGTAATCTCTTAGCCTTAGCCTCAACCACATCCAAAAGAAGGGGAACGCGGAGCAACCCAAAATGTGAGAACAACACTCAATACAATGTCGGGTAAGACCTTTTCATAACTGGAGTAACTAAGCAGAAGAAGAATATTCCCGCAATTTGAACAAAATTCCCAACATCTTTGGTGTCACCTTAGAAACCGTTGTGATATGAGGTTATCAGGAAAATTTGCTGTTTATGTTCAGTCTAAGAATGTTTATGCTGCTCACAGTTGAGACGTTAGAGCCGTTAAAAGAAATTGGAAAGCTGGGAAGTGTATTTAAGAGGGAGATGTGAAGAAGTCGAGTTCTTTAAGAGTTGAATTTCACAAGATTGCAGTGACCCCAACCCGATAAATCCCGTCTAGATCTGCAAGAATTAAATCGGAAAGCTGAAGACGAGAGGCAACTCTAAATACAAAAGAGGGAGCAGATTTGAAAGGAGTGGAAGAATGAAGAGTTGAGTCATAGTCATAAGAATGTATAGAGCTAGAAGTGCAGCTAAGAAGATCGTTGATAAAAAAGTAGGAATAAAGCTGGAGATCGAACATAACTTGAGGAACACCACAATTAACAGGAAGGAGGAAAAGGCAGCTCTATCATCAAGAGCCGAAATGGAACGATCTGAAAGAAAGCTAGACATGAGAAAGTAAAGGGAAAGAGGAAACCCAAACCAAGGAAGCCTAGAGAGTAGCGACGCATGCCATACCCGTTAATAGTTTTTAAGACTAATCATAGTTCCAAAGAGCAGATGACCATAGATCAATGAGATAGGAACGTATGTCGCCAGTTGGCCCCAATTGTCGAGAGCCATACTGGTGATCTGGAAGATGAGAATGCGATTCCAGATGATCCAGGAAATAAGAGTTACGGAGAGTTTCAAATATTCTAGACAGAATATCAGTTAGAGCTATAGGACGATAGTTAGAAAAATCATAGTGGCTACCCTTTTTCGGGATCGGCTGAGCACATGCACACTTCAAGCGCTGAGGAAAATTAAGCATTAGTATTAAGGCATATAGAGTAGAATTGAACAAGGATACGAGCCACATCAGAATACACTCCATAAATACACAAGGAGGAATGCAGTCTGAGACACTAGCCTTCCTGGCATTCATAGAACTCGGAATCCCTAGCATCAACTCGTGAGTAATTGCGGGAAGAGTCATGTTACACCTGAGATGAGAAGAAGTTGGAGAAGGGGTGTCGGAATCATCCAGGAATTAATTATATGAAAAAAATTAGGTCAAATAGATTAGACTTTTCAGAAGGCTTGTTAGCAACAGAACTGTGAGAACTGGGAATTTAAATAGGATATTTATAAGGATCATAATAAAAAAGACTGTGTAAATAAAAAATTTTAATATAATAGCAATTGATGCGTACTGCCATTGTTTGTCGAACCCAGCAACTATCCCGGGCAGAATGAAAATTAGTAAAAGTGAGGAGTGGAGAACGAGAATTTTTCCACGCCAGATACGCAGTCTCGTTCCTGAATGACACAAAACAAGTGCCATCGAACCATGGGTTTTGGGGAGAAAATGATTTATTTGAAGATGGTATGAACCTGCTCATCAATTCGGTGATCACGGCCCTACCTTATCAGCAGGCACCGAGGCTTCCTCCAGAATAAAACATGATTCATTCCAAACACTAGTTAGAGAAGAAACGACGCCATGTTCCCCAATTAGCCCGATCGAGAAAAGGTGTTATACTTAAAAGTTGATGAAGATAGTGTTGTACTTAAAAGCTACAAGATTGTGATCAGAGTTACCGTTAGGAAACAAAATTATGCAATTATAACGAGAAGGAGTAGTGTTGAAGTATAAATCAAGTGTGTTTAGTAAATTGGTTAGGGCTACCCCGCATATGGGTAGGCTACCTAATCAACTGTTCCAAATCTTTAAGAATACCAAATAATTTAGTCTCCTTTCCTCCCCTATCAGTATGAGAGGAGCCCAACAACTTATGGTGGCGTACCTTGAAATTTCATAGATAGAGAATCCAAGCATTTGTTAGATATTATAAAAGAACTGGAAAATTTGTTCCTTTAGGGGAACAGCAGCAGAAATATGATTATTGTTGTAGTAGGAAGATGATTTTAAGCCATGGAACATCGAAGAGTATATATATATAATATAATATATATATTATAATATATATATATATGGAAATATATATATATTATATTATATATATATATATATATATATATATATATATATAGTATATATTATAGTATATATATAATATAATTTATATATATATATATATATATATATATAATAATATGGAAAGGTCGGTGATCGCCGTAAACGACCTTCTAACTTTCTGCGGCGAAATTGTATGAATCGTAGGGGGTACATGGAATGTCAGGGAATAAATGGTGGTGAGGAGAGAGAGAGAGAGGAGATGTTATTTAGAAAAGGGCAAAATTGATTTTGCTCCGCTGTGACTGAAACAAGATGAAGGAAAAGGTGAAATTAAGTTGGTGTGTAGTGAAATGTGTGCGTGCTGGTGTGGAAGAGAATGAGAGAGGAAGAGAAGGAGTTGCATTTTGATGAGTGACCTGTGGTATGAAGCTATGGTGACTTTGATTGTGTGAGTCCTAGAATTCTAATGGTTAATTTAGTTTGAAAAGGTCAAGGTAGTGTGGTTGTGAGTATGGTCCATCTGAGGAAACGTTGAAGAGAGTACGATTTTTGGGATTATCTGAATGATGTTCTGGATGGGTGAGTAGGAGCTTCAGATTGATAGTTTGGGGGACCTGAATGTTGGATAGGTGACAAAAAAGGGATTGGTATAACGGGTGGTTTTGGGGTGGCGGGGAGAAAATGAGAATGGTAGGAGGGTGAATGATTTTTGTGAAGAGAGAGGTATGTGTGTAAGTAAATACTTTCTTTTAAACACAAGAGTATCCAATAAGTATACTATAAGTGGTGTAGGTAGAGGATGGTATCGAACGTGTAAAAGTAGATGATTTTAGTGTTGGTGAAGAAGAGATGTTGAAGTATGTGTTTGGATGTTAAATCAGTGAGGGGTTTGAAAGGAATGGGATTATCGGATCATTATGTTGTTCTATGTAAAATTAGTTAGTGGGGGTGGATGGAGAAGGTGATACGAAAGGAAGTAGGTAGAATTAAAGAGTGAGAAGTTAAGTGTGCAAGATAATATAGGGATAAGTATGTAAGAGCGCTCGCTAGTAAAACGTTTGAATGTGACAAGTTGATACTGAGCAAATCTGGGGGCAATTGAAGGAAGCAATTGTTAGTAGTGCAAGGAAGTGTGTGGATGTGCTAAGTAGGGTAAGAATTGTTAACAAGCGATGGGTGGTACTGAAAGTGATGAAAAGCGGTAAAGGTAAAAAAGAAGGTGGTTGAAATGCTAAAGCAAATGAGAAGATTCAAAAGAAAATGCTTGGATTATATAAGGAGGAAAAAAGAAATTACTAAAAGGTGTATTCGTAGGAGAAAACAAGAGGTAAAATGAACAGTTTGGAAGGAGGATGAATGGGAACATACAAGGAAATAGGAATGCTCTTCTGGAAGGAAGCGCGAAAGGTTAAGAATTGAGAATAAGGGGATCTGCTTAGAATAATGAATATGGGATGGTGCTTTTGTAACTGAATGAAAATGGATGTGAGGGGAGTGTGAAAAGAACACTTTGAAAATCTGCACAATTTAACAGTAATGTGAGTGGTTAGTGAATGTGTGTTTTTTTGATGGTGCAAGAAGGAATAGGTATTTTGGGGATGAGGTATTAGTAAGGAGGAGGTAATGGGTAGGTGAGAAAGTTGAAAAGAATGGTAAATCGCAGGTAAGGATGAAAATTACGAAGTGGAAATGATCAAGAACGGAGGGGAGATGGTGATTAATTGGATTTGGAAGTTGGGTAATAAGCGTTTATGGAGGGTTAGTTCCAAGGGATTGGAGAGAGCGGTAATAGTAACCCTTGTATAAGGGTAAGGAGAAAGGGGAACTGTAGAAATTATAGGGAAATAGTTTATTGAGTGTTGAGGGAAGTATATGCTGGTATTTTGGTCGAAAGAGTGCTGTCGGAGTGACTGAAAGTCTGATTGGTGAAGAACAAGGTGCGTTTAAGGAGTGGTAGAGGATGTTGGAATCAAATCTTTACTTTGAAACA
>JABUQX010027310.1:22500-25000 GCA_015478945.1 Trachelipus rathkii | reverse complement strand
ACTTTCTTCTATTCTCCATCATTCTAACTACATCTCCTGTCACCCCACCTCAATTACTTCATAAACACCAATCCCATATAACAAATTGAATAATCGATGGAGACATAAGACTCCTTACCTTCACTCCGCTATTAATATAAACTCAATCAACTTTTCAACTCCATTTATTCTTTACACACGCTTCACTATCGTCAAATAACAATACTTTGATTCCATTCCAGAAGCCTACCACCGCACCATATATTCACTGACAACCTTGCTATAGACTTCCCTATCTAAATACATCTGTTGCAAAATCCATAAAACTAAAGCAATTAACATTTTCTCAACATTTTCTCAACATTTGTTTCAATGGTAAAGATTTGATCCCCACTCACTCTACCACTTCTTAAACGCACTTGTTCTTCACCAATCAGTCCTTCAGTCTACTCGACGCACTCTTTTGACAAAAACCAGCATATATCTTCCGTACAACCACTCAATGAACTAATCATCCCCTATATTCCTATAAGTTACCCTATCCCCCCTTACCCTTATGTAATTTTACTATTATGGCTCTCCTCCAATCCCTCGGAACTATACCCTCCATCCTTTTAGTTACAACAACTTCGAAATTCAAGTTCAATCACCATCTCGACCTCCGTTCTTGATCATTTATTATCACCAGTAATTTCATCTATACTGCAGATTTACCATTCTTTAAAAACTTTCTCACTCAACCCATTACTTCCTCCTTACTAATGACCTCATCCCCAAAATACCTATTCCTTCTTGCACCATCAATCCCACACACATTCACTATCACCTCTTCACTGCTGCCAATGTTATGTAGATTTTCGAAGTGTTCCCACCACTCTCCCCCACACCCATTCCATCCAGTTACGAAGCACTATCCCTATTCCATTCAATGCAAGCAGATTCCCTTATTCTCATTCTTAACCTTTCTGGCTTTCCTCCTTCCAAACTGTTCATTTACCATCTTTTTTCCTCCAACGTATGCACCTTTTAGTATTTCTTTTTTCCTCCTTATATAATTCCAAACATCTTTCTTTTGAAATTTCATCATTGGCTTTTAGTACTTCGACCACGTTTTTTTTCCTACGATTTTTGTTTCAAACAAGCTTGCATCACCTCTTCCATTCCACCAACTCACTGTTAACATTCATACTTCCTACTTTAAGCACATCCACATACTTCTTTTGCACTACTAACAACCGCTTCCTTCAACATCCAACAATCCTTTCAACATTCCTTCAACATTTAACTTATTTACTTGCCAGCTGTCTTAAATACTTATCCCTATTACCTTGTTCACTTAACTTCTCACTCTTAATTCTACACTTAATTATATATATATATATATATCATATATATATAATTTTATTCATATATAAATATATATATATATATATATATATATATATATATATATATATATATATATATATATATATATTATATATATATCTCTCTGGCAATTTTCAATTAATCTTTAATCGTTTGCAGGATACTTTTCGGACGAGCAAATGCGGCTTTCATTCAAACGGAATGCGCTAACCTACCTTGGTTTCCTACTAAACAAATCTTTCTGGCCTCTTGACAAAAACATCTCTAACAACTTCTGTAAATCTGTTTTTCCTCCTCTTATTCGATCTGGTGGTTCTGTTGCTAATTCTCTAACTGAAAAGGCCAATCTCTTTGGCCTCCTATTTTCCTCTAACTCACCCTGGACGATTCTGGCATTCTTCTTCCTCCTCCTTTTTCTTCTCGATGTCCCTATGCCTTTGCCTGTGATACATTTGATAGGGTGCATTGGATCCTGAAACCTATGAACGTTAGGAAGGCGGTGGCCCGGATGGCATTCCTCCCCGGTTTTGATGGGAGTGTGTTTCCGCGCTGGCCCTCCCCTTGTTCAACTATCTCTATGTCTCATACTAACACTTTCCTTCAAGTGTTGGAGCACCAAATGACCAACCTATACCGAAAAAGGAAAGCCGCTTTACCTTCTATTATCCGCAATATAGCTCTCCCTTTTGAATCTATCTAAGATCTTTGAAACCCTTCTCAACTCTCATTTTCCTTAGATCATCGATCTCATTCCATTTCATTTTTTCCGATTGTCCAGTAGGCTTTCCGGAGCTCGAGGTCTACTGGCGATTATACTATTTTACTGATTTATGGTTTTCAGCCCTTAGAACTACTGTGAGACTTGCGTGGTTGGCGCTGACATATCCAAAGCATTTGACCGGGAATGGCACGTTCACTGCTCTACAAGCTCCCTCCTTTGGGTTTTCTCCTTCTCTTTTGCTACTTATGTCTAGTTTTCTATTTCAAATCGCTCAATATCGGCTATTGTTGATGGGCGACTTCTTCTTCTTCTTCTTCTTTTTCTGTCATAGTGGTGTTCCTCATGGGTTTGTCATAATTTACTTTCTTCCTAACTTTTCATTAATGATCTTCTCACCTGCACATCTAACTCTATCCACTCAAATGCCGTTGA
>JABUQX010027310.1:0-15000 GCA_015478945.1 Trachelipus rathkii | reverse complement strand
CAAAAGTAAAACTCTTACATGTTATATTTACTTTCATAAAAAATAGCTAAATTTCATTATAATTAAATATATATATATATATATAATATATATAATTATATATATATATATATATATATATTATATATATATATATAGTATATATATATATTATATATATTACATATATTATATATAATATATATATATGATACTTTATAAAACCGGCCTTTGGTACCATCACACCAAGAATTTTACAATACTAACAAATGGCCATTTTGTTAGTCTTAAATTTTCGTAGTTCAATAAAATTAAACTCTTAAATAAAGCAAAGTTGAAAAAAATATTAACATGATATAATATAAATTTTAATTATACTTTTCTCATTATTAACTAAAAAATTAGTTTTTAAATATTAAGAGGAAATAAAAATAAAATGTCTATGGTAACTATTTTAAAATATATTAATTTGAAATTTTAACAATATAGGCTTTGACACAAACAAATTCATAGCACTGCGTTTCGATGTAGTGTATAACATATGCTATGTAAAGTATATTATATGAAGTAGTATTTGATGAAAAATAAATCATTCGATCGCATATCAATATTTTCTACGCGATAAGAAGTAGTTCATTCCTATTCCAGTTATTTATTAATATTAATTTAAATTTGTTAAAGATTAAAATCTAACTTAAAAATTATCATAATCAATTTGTATAAGGTTTTGAAGGAATAATATCAGGTCAAACTAAATTAATTTTCGAAATGATCAATTCATCATTGGGTCATTGATTGATAGAATTGTGTTTTGTTTATATAATTTCTTTTCTGTGTATACAGAGCAAGCAGCGGGTTTGTAAAGTTCCCATTGCGCTTCAGAACACCCAACCCATTAAAGGTTTGTTTAGAAAGATATAACATGATCCTTCCAACAGAGATCACGAGAAAATGAAATGAAAAAAAATATTAAGAACAGAAGGTTTGAGTTATGTGTTTACAAAAAAATAAATTATAGTTTTGTGGAAGATTATATCAAGTAGATATATAAGAAAAACTGAGTTATTGAGACATTGAAAACTCATGTTATCTTTAACGGAACACATATTTGTTGATAGAGTGAGTCGTCTTTAATATTGGAAAGAATAAATGAAAGTGGAGTCAAAGGCATAAGAGTGGATAGGAGACGAAGTAACAGATAAATCATTAATGAAAAATTGAAAAAAAGAGTTTGAGTTTATATTCGAATTATGAGGAACACCACTAATGATCTTTTTATAGGATGAATGGGACTGCAACAATAGCTATTGAAAGACTGGAAAGGTTACAGAGAGAAAAGAACTAAGAAAGGTTACAGAGAGTTACAAAGAGAAAAGTACTAGGAAAGGTTACAGAGAGAAGGATTCATACAGAAAGAGGAAGGTTTAGAAATTAAAGCTTTATGCCGGATTCTATCGAATCCTTTCCATTTGTCTAGACCCAGACTTAAAGATTCTCCGAAAAGCCGAAGAGCAGAGGACTAAGAGTCAGAGTAAAAGGAAAGTAGATCACCAGTCGAGCGTTCCTTATGAAAGCCATACTAGCAATCAAAGAAAAGATTGGAAGATTTAAGGTGTTTCTGAATCTTGCTGTTAAATATAGATTCCATAACTTTTAGAAAGAATGGAAGTAAATGCGATAAACTGATAGTTGGATGGTTTTCTGGAGCTCCCCATCTTCAGCACAGGTTGAATGAGTGGACCTTTACAGCAGAAGAGGAAGGTTGAAGTTGATAAGCAGAGAGGAAACAGTTCCTCAAATAGTGTGCAAGTTCAGAAGCACTGGTTTTGAGGACCACATGACCTTCAGAACTTTCAGGACCTTAAAGACCTTCAGGACCATACGCCTTCTTAGTTTTAAGCTCAAAGAGAACAAAAATAATTTTTTTAGAAGAAATAATTATTTTAGGAATAAATAAGTTGGACATAGGTGGAAAAGATGAAATATCTCCGAAATCATCTAGAGTGGAAATAGAAGGAAAAGTTTGAGAAAAGAGTTCAGCTTTATCAAAACGTAATACAGCAATACTACCGTCAAAGAGATACAAAAAGAATGAGAGAGGAAGAAACAAGGTTAGATCTCACATTTTAAAATACCAAGATTCCAGAAAGAATGTGAGGTAGAAGAACCTGAAAGAATGTTGCCTTTTCTCCAAAGAAATGTTTTAGTGACTAGAGAAGTTGATTTCATGTGATTCTTGAATGCAGTGCAAGAAACATGAGTTTGCCTATTTAATGATGACGATAACTTCTGAGGGCAGCGTCGCTAAGGGGAATAACGCGAAAACAAGCAAAGTTAAACCAATGTTTATTTGTTTTAATTGAAGAGGAAGAAAATGCAAGGCTCGTACCTCCATATATATATATATAATATATATATATAGCTTTGTTTGTGTCCCATATACATATATATATATATATATATATATATATATTATATATATATATATATATATATATATTTACATAATATATATATATATATATATATATATATATATATATATATATATATATATATATATATATATATATATATATATATATATATATATTATTTTTGTTTTCTTTTTGTATAGTAATTTAGGCATAAATCATTTTGTTGTTAGATTAGGCTTCAATAGTTGGGTTTGGGTCCCGCTACTACATATTTATACCCTAGAAATGCTCATGCATGCCTCGGATTCCCGGTGCATGTTTGAGCACCCTACCCCTAATTATGGGAAAGCAAGGGACAGATGATGATGATTACGCTTCTTATTGGCACAGTAAATGAAGACAGCAGGTTAGTAGAGCTAAAAATTTAGAGAAAAGCGAAAGAAGCATTAAAAATTGCTTAGGAATGAGACACATTTAGACATGTTTTTTAAACTCATCCGAAAAATTAAGTGGGCCTTCAGGTTATCTATTCCTTCTACCAATCTCCTTCCCCCATCCTCCCTACCTTCCATCTATTGATAATTTTTTTAAAGACGTTATTTCAGCTCTCTATGAGCTTAACACTAAGGAAGTGTGTACGGTTCATTTTGTTAGTTGATTCTGTGCAATATATATATAGATTCAGTTTATATTATATTATATATTATATGATATATATATAATATATATATTATATATATATATATATAATATATATATATATATATATATATATATATATATATATATATAATCAATGATATATATATCACTTGCACCCTGCCTCACTAAACTTTTTCGTCTCTGCCTATTAGGGTTGGTCTAGCACAAAAAAATTTCGCACCGTACCGCACCGCACCGCACCAAAAATCATTTTTTGTCGCACCGCACCACACTTCCACGTTTCAATGCGAACCGCGCTCCGCACCACACACCGCACCGCACCGCACCGCACCTCTATATTTTAAAAATAGCATCTCACCGGTACATTGGATTTCATTGGCGCAACCCACCGCACCGCACCTGGTGCGTCGGCCAACCCTACAGCCTATCAACTTCGACTTTCCCATCCCCCTGGAAACGTGAATTCATTCAATCTGTGGAGAAAAAAGGGAACTACTCTCAGCCCTCAAACTATCTTCCTTTCACTTTTTAACCTCAATTATTTCTAAGATTTTCTAATCCATCTTTAGCAAGAAGACTTCAAAAGATCTCAATTCTTCAAAATTTATCTCTGATCGCCAGTGAGACTTTCACATAAATGTTCATCCTACAGGTGACTTTCTTTCCCTTCTTTATGGTTCTTGGTCCTCCGTCCTTCTGTATTGAGGTGAATCTTTTGCTGTGTCGAAAATTTTCAATAGAGTCTTTCACAAAGCTTTGAATTCTAAACCTCCCTGTTTCGGCATCTATCGTCCTCTCCTTGACCTTCTCTCTGATTTCTTCTCCACAGCAGCTGTATACATCCACGGTTCATCCTTTATATCTATAAATAGTGGTGTTTCTCAGGGTTCTGTTATTTCCCCAACTTTATTTCTAATTTGAACGACCAACACGACTATAGTACGATCATATCTCTGTTACTTCTTCACCTATCCAATCCTATGACGACGATTCCACCCTTCATGACTTATTTCATTTTGAAAGATTTTCAATCGAACAGCAAGTGGCTCACGTTAGGGATTCGACCTTGGACCAACTAACTTCTGACCTTTCTCGAATTTCAAATTGAAGTATTGAGAACAATGGTTGTTTTCAATTGCTCAAAAACTTAATTCCTTCATCTTACTATTTGACATAATCTTCCACAAAACTATAACATCTTCAAAAACAATCAATTCAAACCTTCGTCTGTCCTTAATATTCTTGGTGTTTCTTTTTCTCGTGATCTTATTTGGAAGGATAACTTTATTTCTCTTTCTAGATAAGCTAAGAAGTTGGGTGTTCTGAGGAACCATCAGAATTTATTCAATCCATCCCAGTTGGTTGCTCTATATAGGGATGTCGTTCTCCCCTGTCTGGAGAATGTCTCATACATCTGGAATATTTCATTCACACAGCTCTCCGAGTAAAGGTGGAGAGTATAGGGCTTTTCGTCTTATCAACTCTCCTGCTCTCATTAATTCTCTCTCTCTCTCCATTCACTTTCTGCAAGTCGAATTGATGCCTCACTTTCTTTATACTATCGTTATTACAATAGAAATTGCTCTTCTGAACTCTCCTGCGGCATATCTAATCTATTAAGAAGGGCTCCTGCAACACCCCATTCTACAAAATCTCATTCTTTCTCTATCCAACACTCTGACCTCAGACTTGACAACTATGCTCATTCTCGCATGTGCTCCACTGGTAAAGTCTGGAACACGCTTCCCTTATCTATTTTCCCCAACTACCTTTGATTTCCACACCTTCAGAAGCCGTGTATCGTGGAATGTGGAATGTCGGCCATTGAATGGGATCTGGCTTGGGAATTTCTAACTCTGGGTGAATTTTGTAGGTCTCTGGCCTTTGCCCACCAGAGAAGATATATATATATATATATATATATATATATATATAATTATATATATATATATATATATATATATATTATATATATATATTATATATAATATATATATATATATAATATATATAATTATATTTATATTTAACATTATTTTTTATAAATAAAAAATAAATTTTAAAAAAATAATATTATATTTATATATATATATATATATATATATATATATATATATATATATATATATTATATATATATATATATAATATATATATATATATATATATATATATATATATATATATAATCTGAGAAGATTGGGAAGTAACAAGGAATTGGTAATTTGTAACCCAGACAAGGGTAGGGGTGTTGTTTTGATGAACAGATCTGATTATGTTGAAAAGGTTGAAGCAGTTCTCTCTGATACATCGAAATTCAGGGAGGTGAATATGGAACTTTCCAGAATTATAAACAAAGTGGAAGATAAGATCAACAGGAAGCTGAGAGAACTAAAATCACGTAATATTATTTCTAATGACACTTATAACAATGTGTATGCAACTGGTTCTTCATTGGGCATTCTTTACGGGTCCCCTAAAGTACATAAAGCAAACTGTCCAGCTAGACCCATTTTGGCTGCATATAAAATGCATAATTACCAGTTGTCTAAATATCTATGTTCACTTCTCCAGCCTTATGCATCTAATCAATACACCGTCAAGAATTCTTATGATTTTGTTGAGGAATTGTGTCAACTGTCTTCCCGCAATTCAATTATGGTTAGTCTCGACGTTGAATCCTTATTCACTAATGTACCACTTAATGAAACCATCAATATAATCACTAACTTGGTCTTTCACAATTCTGATTGCACATTTGGTTTTGATAGACAATTATTCACTGAGCTTCTCAACTTGGCTGTTTCAGATTCGTATTTTTTGTTCAACAATAAAATATACCAATAGATTGATGGTGTTGCCATGGGATCCCCATTGGGTCCTGTCTTTGCTAACATCTTTTTGAATCACTTAGAAGAGATCTTTTTGAACAATGCTAGTGTCCCTAAACCAAATTTTTATAGACTCTATGTAGATCATATATTTCGTACATTTGGAGACCACGAACAGGCTGCCCAGTTCTGCAATAACATCAATACGGTGCATCCCAATATCAGATTCTCCTTGGAGCATGAGACTGATGACTCTCTGCCCTTTCTGGATGTACTGATAAAGAGAGGGGACTCCAAATTTTCTACATCAGTATACAGAAAAAACACGTTCACTCCTCAAGGTACCAACTTTTATAGTTTCACACCCATGAAGTTTAAACTCAATGCCGCCCATACCCTTATCAACAGAGCTTATAAAATTAGCTCAGATTATATATCTCTGCATAAAGAATTTGATTTTCTTAGCAAATACTTTCGTAACAACAACTACCCCTTGGACGATTTTTAAACTCATTAGAAGGTTTCCACATAATATTTTTCAACCCAAACTACCAACACACACCGTCTTAAAAAAAGACATACTTATTTCCTTTCGTTGGCCATAGTTCTGTCGCACTCAAAAAGGAACTGGAGTCCTCTCTTAATCACTCGTTCCCTCATATTCGCTTCAATATTATTTTGACTAACTCTTTAAAAATTGGCTCATTTTTCAAATACAAAGACCGTTTCCCTGCACTGTTTGAGTCCGGAGTCGTCTATAAGTATACCTGTCCTCGCTGTGAGCGAGGCTCCTATATAGGATCCACCAATAGACTTCTCCGTTCCCGAACATGTGTTAACATAGGAATTGGTCACAGAACCTTATGCCCTCCGTCTTCAAAAGAATCTTCTTCAATTAGAACTTATTCTGACATTGCTCATTCCCTTTGAAGTTTGAACAATTTGAGCTGCTTTCCTCTGCCCTGACACACAGTCTCTTCTGATTCTTGATATCCTTAATATTCAATAAATATATTCCCCCTAAACAGTAATTAAAAAACTTGCCACTCAATATTTACTGTACTAAATGTTTGTCTGCTTCGTAATTATCAATCTCTCAGAAATTCTAGAATATTTGTGCATCCATCACTCCAAAAACTACTTTATCTACCAACTAAATTTTTTAACTCCGCCCCTCAATTGTAACTTCAGTCTGAAATTTTCTAACATTTGTCACAGTACTGCTCTTCTGCAAAGTCTCAAGGTAATTATAGCTCTATCTACTCTTTAATATTATTATTATTATTATTATATTATTATTATTATTATTATTATTATTATTATTATTATTATTATTATTATTATTATTATTATTATTATTATTATTATTATTATTATTATTATTATTATTATTATATTATTATTATTATTTTTTTTATTATTATTATTATTGTTATATTATTATTATTATTAATGTTATTATTATTATTATTATTTTTATTGTGTTCTTTACTGTTCATATTTTGATTTTTTAATTTGTAATTTTAATTTTCACTTATAAATTATTGTTTTAATATATGTTCTAGACCTGATGATGACACTTGTTGTGTCGAAACGTCGTTTAATAAATGTTCAAATATGCATTCGTCTTCCTTTTCATTCTGCGTTTGAGGTTTCCTAGAAATAAAAGTTTCATTATATATACCCTTATTATAATATGCTTCTAAAAATATATTTAATTATATATTATAACATAAATATTATATATATATATTTTATATATATATATATATATATACTATATGTATATATTACCTATACATTTAAGTTTCATATATATATATATATATATATATATATTATATATATAAAATCAGATATCTCTCTGAAATAACATTGTTTAACATAAGGGAAAAACAATTCATCTGTGAAAATTTGAGTTGAAAGAAAATATTTTTTTAGGAATAGGTTCGGGAGGTTTCCGATCAATTATTCTTAAGAAAACACATTCTTAAAACATATTCTTAAGAAAAATATTTATTATTTTTATTTCTAAATTATTTTATTTATTTTTTATTTTTATGTTTTACTCCTAGAGAAAATTTTTACTTTGTTAGTGATGTGAACCTTCTAAATTTTGTGATATTTATCATTTCTCCTCACAAACTCCTCTCAAACCAACTCCTCTCAAATCTGATTGTTCTGAATCTCCAACTCTTTTAATTCTGTAATATTCTTACAAGTTCTATATTCCAAACAAATGGAGATATTATAGTTTACTTGATAAGAATTAAGGAGGGTTAATTCCAACTATTTTAAACATATTTCACATTTGAAGGAACATTAGAACATTAGAAATAAAAAGACAGTAAAAATTCACATGGGCCTATCTAGACTTTTCCAGTCAAGCCAATAGAACTAATCACCAAACAACATGCTCATGCAAATCCAAAAAGTACCCTAGGGCTTGTCAATAACATAAATTATACGCAGTTTAAAACTTGTAGATTTGCATGGGCATGTTCTAGACTGTGAGTATATTTTATGTTATTGACAAGTCCTAGGGTGCTTTGTGGATTTGCATGAACATGTTGTTTGGTGATTGATTCTCTTGGCTTGACTGGGATAGTCTCGATAGGCCCAAGTGGCTTCTTACGGTCATTTTATTTCAAATGTTATAATATTCCTTCAAATGTGAAATATGTTTAAAATAGTTGGGATTAACCCTTCTTAATTCTTAACAAGTAAACAGTAATATATAAACCTGTTTGGAATAAAGAAATTGCAAGAAGATAACAGAATTAGAAGCATTGGAGATTTAGAACAATCAGATTTGAGAGGAATTAGTTTCATTTGGTTAGGAACATACATATTTAAATGATTACCTTTGCCATGTCATTTCTACTGTGTTTGTATGTGCACAAGTGATTAAGTCTGAATGTTACAGTTCACTTCATTTAATATTAATTTATTTTCTGGCAAAAAGATAACAATAAATAATTATCTCATAAAACGTAATTAAAATATATTAGATCAATTATTGCTTGCAGAATTAAGTAAACTCGTGCTAAGCACGAGCAGCACGAGTATAGGAGTTAATTCGTGCTAAACACGAGCAGCACGAGTATAAGAGTAAACTAGTTCTAAGCACAAACAGCACGAGTATAGGAGTTAACTCTTGCTAAACACGAGAAGAACGAATATAGGAGTAAACACGAACAGCACGAGCAGCACGAGTATAGTAGTTATCTCGTCCTAAGTGCGAGCAGCACGAGTATAGGAGTTAACTCGTGCTAAGCACGAGCATCACGAGTATAGGAGTTAACTCGTGCTAAGCAAGAGCAGCACGAGTGTAAGAGTTAACTCGTGCTAAGAACGAAAAGCACGAGTTTAGTAGTTAATTCATGATACGCAAGAGCTGCACGAATAAAGATGTTAGCTCGTGCTAAGAACGAGGCAGCACGAGTATAGAAGCTAACACGTGCTAGGCACGAGTAGCACAAGAAAAGAAGTTAGTTCGTGCTAAGCAAGAGCAGCACGAGTATAGCAGTTAACTCGTGAAAAGCACGAGCAACAGATTATAGGAGAATATAAAACTCGTGCTAAGAAAAAACAGAGCACTAGTGTAAGAGATTAACCTTGTAGCTAAAGAACGAAAATCACGAATTTAGTAGTTAATTCGTGATAGGCAAGAGATGTACGAATAAAGAAGTTAGCTCGTTCTAAGAACGAGCAGCACGAAGGTATAGAAGCTAACACGTGCTAGGACACGAGTAGCACAAGGAAAAGGAGTTAGCGTTCGTGCTGAGCTCGAGTAGCACGAATAGAGGAGTTAACTCGTGCTAAACACGAGTAATACGAGTATAAAAGTTAATTATTGGAAGAAAGAGTAAAGAAGTTAACTTGTGCTAAGCAAGAGCAGCACGAGTAAAGGAGTAAGTTCGTGCTAAAGACGAGTAGCACGAGTATAAAAATTAACTCGTACAAAGCACAAGTAGCACGAGTATAAAAGTTAACTCGTGTAAACACCAGCAGCTCGAGTGTAGAAGCTAACTCGTGCTAAGCATGAGCTAAACGAGTACAGGAAATAACTCGTACTAAGTACGACCAGCACGAGCATAGTAGTTAACACGTGCTAAACGCAAGCAGCACCAATAAAGGAGTTAATTCTTACTATGAACGAGCAGAACGAATATAGGAGGTAACTCGTGCTAAGCATGAGAAGCACGAATAGCACATGTACTAAAAGTTAACACGTGTTAAACACGAGAAGCACGAGTAAAGGATTTAACTCAGGCTAAGCACGAGCAGCACGAGTATAGGAGTTAACTCGTGCTAAGCACGAGCAGCACGAGCAGCACGAGCAGCACGAGCAGCACGAGCATAAGAGTTATCTCGAGCTAGGTACAACCAGCACGAGTGTAGTAGTTAACTCGTGCTAAGCACAAGTAGAAGGAGTATAAAAGTTAACTTGTGCTAAAAACGGGAAGCACAAGTGAAAGTTAACTCGTGCTAAACCTGAGCAGGAAGAATAAAGGGGCTAACTCGTTTTATGTGCGAGTAGCACGAGTATAGGAGTTAACTCATGCCAATCACGAGCAGCTGGAGCAGCATGAGCATTGGAGTTAACTCGTGTTAAGTATGAGCAACACGATTATGGTAGTTAACTCTTGCTAAGCTCGAGTAGCACGGGTATAAGAATTAACTCGTGCTAAGCACGAGCAGCACAAGCATTGGAGTTAAATTGTGCTAAACACGACCAGCACAAATATAGGAGCTAATTCGTGCTAAGTACGACCAGCAAGAGTATAATACTTAACTCGTGCTAAGCACCAGCAGCACGAATATAGGAGTTAAATCGTTCTTAGCACAAGCATAGAGTTTCGTGGTAAGCACGAGCAGCACGAGTAAAGGAGTTAGATAGTGCTAAGAACGAGTAGCACGAGTATAGAAGTTAGCTCGTGCTAAGCACGAAGAATAGCAGGAGTATAGGAGTTAACTTGTGCCAAGCACAAGCAGCACGAGTATAGGGGTTAATTCGTGCTAAGCAAGAGCCTCACAAGTTTATGTATTAACTTGTTTTAAGGACTTAAATAACGAGTATAGGAGATAACTCGTGCTAAGAATGAGCAGCACGAGTATAGAAGTTAACTCGGGCTACGAACGAGTAGCACGAAATGTACAAGCAGCAAGAGCAGCTTGATAATCACGAACAGCACGAGTAAAGGAGTTAGCTCATGCTAAGCACGAGTAGCACGAGTATAGGAGTCACCTCGTGCTAAGCACGAGCAGGACGAGTATAAGGGTTAGCTCGTGCTAAGCATGAATAACACGAGTATAGGAATTAACTCGTTCTAAGCACATGAAGCACGAGTATAGAAGTCAACTCGTGCTAAACACGAGTAGTACGAGTATAAAAGTTAATTCGTGCTAAACACTGGAAGCACGAGTAAAGAAGTAAACTTGTGCCAAGCCCGAGCAGCACGAGTAAAGGAGTTATTTCGTTCTTAGCACGTGTTAGATTGAGTATTAAAGTTAACTCGTGTTAATCACCTGCAGCACGAGTGTAGGAGTTAACTCGTTCTAAATATGAGCAGAACGAGTATAGGAAATGACTCTTGCTAAGTACGACCAGCACGAGCATAGTGCTAAGCACAAGCATCACCAGTAAAGGAGTTAATTCTTACTAAGTACGAGATGAACAGATATAGGAGGTAACTTGTGCTAAGCACTAGAAGCACGATTAGCACAAGTATAAACGTTAATACGTGCTAAACAGGGAAACACGAGTAAAGGAGTTAACTCATGCTAAGCACAAGCAGCACGAGTATAGGAGTTAACTCGTGCAAAGTATGAGCAGCACGGGTATAAGAGTTAACTCGTGTTAAGCACAGGTTGCACGAGTATAGGAGTTATTTCGTTCTTAGCACGAGCAGCACGTGTAAAGGATTAGCTGGTGCTAAGCACGAGCAGCACGAGTATATGGGTTAACTCGTGCTAAGCACGAGCAGCACGAGTATAGGAATTAACTCGTTCTAGGCACCTGAAGCACGAGTAAAGGAGTTATCTCGTGCTAAGCACGAGCAGGACGAGTATAGGGGTTAACTCGTGCTAATTATGAGTATAGGAATTAACTCGCTCTAAGCACGTGAAGCACGAGTATAGGAATGAACTCTTGCTAAATACGACCAGCACGAGTGTAGGAATCAATTCGTGCTAAACACGAGTAGTACGAGTATAAAAGTTAATTCGTGCTAAACACTGAAAGCACGAGTAAAGAAGTTAACTTATGCTAAGCCCGAGCAGCACGAGTAAAGGAGTTAGTTCGTGCTAAGCACGAGTAGCACGAGTAAAAGAATGAACTTTTGTTAAGCACGAGTAGCACGCGTATAAAAGTTAACTCGTGCAAAGCACCGGCACCACGATTGTAGAAGTTAACTCGTGAGCAGAACGAGTACAATAAATAACTCGTGCTAAATTCGACCAGCACGAACATAGTAGTTAACTCGTGCTAAGCACAAGCAGCACCAGTAAAGAAGTTAATTCTTTCTAAATACGAGCAGAACGAATATAGGAGGTAACACGTGCTAATCATGAGAAGCACGAGTATCACAATTATAAAAGTTAATACGTGCTAAACACGGGAAGCACGAGTAAAGGAGTTTACTCATGCTAAGCACGAGTAGCACGAGCAGCACGAGTAAAGGAGTTAGCTCGTGCTAAGAACAAGCAGAACTAGTATAGAAATTAACTCGTGCTAAGCAAGAGTAACACGAGAAAAGAAGCACGAGTATAGGAGTTTACTTGTGCTAATTCCGAGCAGCACAAGTATAGGAGTTAACTCGTGCTAAGCCCGAGTAGCACGAGTATAGGAGTTGACTCGTTCTAAGCACGTGAAGCACGAGTATAGGAGTTAACTCATGCTAAATACGACGAACTCTGGTATAGGAATGAACTCGTACTTAACACTAGTAGTATGAGAATAAAAGTTAATTCGTGCTAAACACTGGAAGCACGAGTAAAGAGGATAACTTGTGCTAAGCACGACCAATACGAGTAAGGGAGTTAGTTCGCTCTAAGCACGAGTAGTACAAGCATAGGAGTTAACTCGTTCTAAGTATGAGCAGCACTAGTGTAGGAGTTAACTCGTGCTAAGTAAAGGTAGTACGAGTATAGGAGTTAATTCGTGCTAGATGCGACCAGCAAAAGTAAAGTAGTTAACTCGTGTTAAGGACAAGTAAAACGAGTATAAAAGTTAACTCGTGCTATACACGGGGAGCACAAGTGAAGGAGTTAACTCGTGCTAAGCACGAGCACAAGAGTAAAGAGGTTAACTCATGCTAAGCACGAGCAGCACGAGTATAGGAGTTACCTCATGCTAAGCACGAGCAGCACGAGCAGCACGAGCAGCACGAGCAGCACAAGCAGCACGAGCAGCACGAGCAGTACGAGCATAGGAGTTAACTCGTGCTAAGTATGAGCAACACGAATATAGTAGTTAACTCGTGCTAAGCTCGAGTAGACCAGGTATAAGAATTAACTCGTGCTAAGCACGAGCATAGGAGTTAAATCGTGCTAAGCACGAGCATCACGAATATAGGAGCTAACTCGTGCTAAGTACGACCAGCACGAGTATAGTACCTAACTTGTGCTAAGTAACATCAGCACGAGTATAGGAGTTAATTCGCTCTTAGCACGAGCATAGAGTTAATTCGTGGTAAGCAAGAGCAGCACGAATAAAGGAGTTAGCTCGTGCTAAAAACCAGGAGCACGAGTATAATAGTAAGCTCGTGCTAAGCACGAGTAGCACAAGAAAAGGAGTTAGCTCGTGCTATGCACGAGCAACATGAGTAGAGGAGTAGCATCATGAGTATAGGAGTTAACTCTTGATAAACACGAGCAGCAGCATTATATTAGTTAACTCGTGATAAAAACGAGCAACACGAGTATAGGAGTTAACTCTGGCTACGCACGAGCAGCACCATTATATTAGTTAACTCGTGCTAAAAACGAGCAACACGAGTATAGGAGTTAACTCGGGCTACGCACGAGCAGCACGAGCAGCACCAGTACAGGAGTTAACTCATGCTAAGCAGAGTATTGGAGTTAATTCGTGCTAAGCAATAACAGCACGAGTATAAGAGTTAAATCGTGCTAAGCATGACCAGCACGAGCATAGTAGTTAACTTGTGATAATCACCAGCAGCATGATTAAGGAAGTTTATTCGTTCTTAGCACGAGCATAGAGTTAATTCGTGCTAAGCACGAGCATCACGAGTATATGTGTTAACTCGTGCTAAGCACGAACAGTACGATTATATGAATTAAATCGTCCTAAGCACACACACACTACACACACACACACACACTATATATATATAATATATTATATATATTATATATATTATATATATATAATATATATCTATATATATATATATTATATTATATATATATTAATATATATATATAATATATATATATTATATATATATATAATCTATATTATATATTATATTCAAAGGTTTTACTTTTAATTATAATATATAGCAGGGTGGCCAACCATAGGCGCATAGGCGCCAATACGGTGGAGCATGAATGATTATAACGTCTCAATTTACTACGGGCTAAGCTTTTGTTGGTAAACTTTGTAGCTTTGAAAATTCACTTAAAACATTTCGTTAACGAAATTTATTATTTACCACACTAATACGCCTTATTTATAAGAACTCTACAAACATTATGTTATAAATAAGCACTTAATATTATCTTTAAAAACAAGCCTGAAAATAATTTTCGTGATGTAGTATTTACAATCACATTTAAAAAATGTAAATATAACTGCAAATTTAATTTAACACAACTTCTTGTTATAGTAACTTGAGGTCAATGTAATTTGCCAATATATGTTCAAAGAGCATGGATATATGTCTAAATTGTTGTGTTTTGTATCGCTATATCTAAAAATTCAATATTTTTTTTTTTACCGATATGGAATCATTGATATTTTTTATATGCTCTTTAAATTTTTTACCAATTTTCAAAGGCTTTTATAATCTCAATTTGTGAGCAATACTCGTTTCCATGCACGATTGGCACTAAAAAAAATAGTTAAAAAAGCTCAGCGGCAT